>VYZV01013945.1:14233-143882 GCA_013401275.1 Pandion haliaetus | reverse complement strand
CAGTACCTAAAAGGGGCCTACAAGAAAGCTGCAGAGGGATTTTTTACAAGGGCATGCAGTGATAGGACAAGGGGTAATGGCTTTAAACTGAAAGAGGGTAGATTTACATTAGATGTGAGGAAAAAGTTCTTCACTGTGAGGGTAGTGAGGCGCTGGAACAGGTTGCCCAGAGAAGTTGTGGATGCCCCATCCCTGGAAGTGTTCAAGGCCAGGTTCGATGGGGCTTTGAGCAACCTGGTCTAGTGGAAGGTGTCCCTGCAGGGGGGGTTGGAACTAGATGATCTTTAAGGTCCCTTCCAACCCAAACCATTCTATGATTCTATGAAATACATGAAGAATGTTTAAGAATATTACATTAAGGTCATACATCCAATTAAAAGATGAGCACTCATGCAGCATTTTAGTCAATCAAAACATTCTACAAGCACTAAGTGATTTTAATAAAATCATTGTAAAATAGGGAGGAAATTATTATCACACTTTTCCTCTCATCAGAACTGAATATTAGGACCTGAAAAATGTCTCATATATCACTACCACCGGTGAGTTTTGCAAGTAGTGGTAGTCAAGATTGCCATCTGGTCTTGATGATTCATTTGATGGTTTGGATTTCATAATCACCATGGACAGTTTCTCTATACCCTATTAAAAATGGTAGTGTTCGCCCAGTTTGCTTCAAAGTAAAAAGAAAACTTCATAACATTGCAACAAAAAGTATAACAACTTCTTGTTTTTCTAGAAATTCATTACTTTAATTTACAGAACACTTTTAATTCCTAATATTTCTTCTCTTTTCTTTAATGTATCCAGCAATTAGATCTGAAAATTTAAAACTCATATTTCAGAAATTATTGTTAAAGACATTGCAGAGGAGGAGAAAAGACAAGGTAAGTTAACAAGAATCAGAAAATTCCACTATGAAACCAAAGGCTGAAATTTAAGGAATGAACCTTTGCTCCCCAAGCCAACCACAAGTGTTGTTAGGAAGCATGGTTTTACCCTCCTGCTTTGACACCAGATTAGTGGGTAATATTCTGATTATTGAAACTGAGAGGAGCAAAATTGCTGGATGTTGCAGGAATATGATTTTTTAGTATTTTTCCTTTTTACAGTGAAAAAATTAGGGGATGATAAGGTTATTCAGACAGATCTTCCTTTGCCAGTAATGAGTTTAGCCTGAATAAGTGTCTCAGGATTCAGTCCATGTTTCTATTTTATGGTTTATTGCCTACAGACACTAATGCAAGTGAAGACATGAAGCAAACAAAACAGTGGCTGATGGACATTTTTAGTTTTGTTTGAAATAGGTGTCACAGAACTCTCACACATCTTAAAAGCATGAGTCATCTTGTACTTTTTTGTTTCTATTTTACTATGGAAAACATAATTTCTGCTCTGAGAAAGTTTGGGTTTGTGGCACTTAGCGTACTGTTAAATTAGCTCACATCTTCCTCCCTGCAAGAGTGAAGTTGGTCACATGCATAAATGCTGCCCACAGGAGTAGAAGAGACACTGGATCAAGTCCTTTCTGACAATTTACATCTTTGGCCAGTGGTGGAGGAGAAGATGCGTGACACCATCTCTATGACCTGCCTTTTATCACTCCTGATTCCTTGAGATTTTGGAGCTAGAATGGTTGCAGAAACAGCTCCACGAGAGAAGGAGCACTCTGAGAAATTTCTTCAGCTAATTAAAGTTAGGTGTTGACAGGCTGAAGGGATTCCCATCCAGACATTGGCAGAAGAAAGGCTAAAACAGAGCCCATAAAGGAAGTGTAAAGTGTGACTGGCTCAGGAGACGCAAACTTTCCCCTCGAGGTCAAAGCATCAAACTTAGCCTGGAACAGGGGTGATTGAAAAATCTCTTATCACTGTTGCTCTTCCGGATGCTGTGTGAAATTTAGTGATAGCTAGTCCAGCTGCACACGCATCATAAAACTCTTGTTATCATTCTCAGTTGTTTATAGTTTAATGTAAATCAGAACCAGATCTGAAACAAGTCGTATATCTTGAATTGGGCTGATATTCTCTATACAGTAATTCTTGTTTCCCTCTTGCCAAAGTGGTGAAGCTAGAGTAGCCAGATCTTTAATATCAAGCCAAATATGGACAAGAAGGAGCTCTATACACAAACACTTCTAGAAATAGAAGTATATTCATTTTCAAGTAGAAATGTCACTGAGCAGCACACACAGACATTACATCTGTAGAGGAATATGGAAGTTTCCTACCTTCACATTTAAATCGGACTATAGAAAGTAAATTTCTCACTTACCACATAGCACTACTTGCAATAACAACAGAAATTTTATCTTCTGAGTCTCCTTGTTTTGCTGGAATGGAGGTGGGGAGAAATCCAGCTCAGTTCATCAACATGTTTAAATAGTGCCTTTGAGAAAGGATTCAGAAGCAAATATGTACTGTTGCACTGGGCAGCTGCTCTTGTGGATTTCCAGTTAAACAAACATCTATTGCAAGGTATGTCTCGTAATGAGGTTGTTTTTTCTAGACTTTTTCTAGGGTCATGGTCATCACCTGGGAATTGTGGTTTTCAGATTTACAAAATTACTAATCAATATTTGTGCAAAATTACACAATAGTATAATAAACAATAGTGGTGTATGAATGTGCAGCACATAAAAGTAAAACATTAATTTCCTGTGAGAAATGTTGATTTCCAGATTTTACTTCAAACTCTACTTAGCAGAGTCAAGTAGACTAAGTAAGTGACAAAACTGGTAACATGTTAAATAATTTTTAACGTTCGAGGAAAAAAAAAAAGACATGGAAACTAATGGTGACAAAATATAAATACAAATACATGTCTGTTTTAGCAATACATGTATATGTAATTAGTGATTACTTTCAACAGGCAAGAACAAAGTAAAGAAGCATAAGTCTTTGCAGGAATGGTGACTGCTCATTGCAGCGTGCTCATAGTCTTCTCTGGCATGTTCTTTCAGTCTGCTGAGCCAGGAAAAAGCTTCTACTAATAGGATTTGATTAAAAGAAATATTAATTGCCTATTGGAAGCCAAGAACCACTTTTTCTTTAATACTTAAAAAATATAACAGATTTTTCACATTAAGCACCATTTTAACCAGCATGGTAAATACATTTGTTTTCAGCTTCAGAAAGACAAAACTTTCCAATTTGGGCTTCTTTTCTAAGTGTTTTTACAACTGTATGGAGTTACAACAGGGTCTCAGCTACTGCCAAGACTCTGTACTCATTTCTGAGTTAGGTGCTCAAACTGCAATGAAGTGTCTGGCTTCATTTGTCTCTGATTTTTAGCAGCTGTGTTTGAATTGAGAGCTTGATTGACAATTATCTCACCTTGACAGAAGCTTGATTACATGGGCTATGAAAAGATTCTTTACACTTTTGTGGTAAACAGTTACTTTTTTATACTAGCTTTTGACATTAACTCTTACTTGTTCCTGAACAGTCACAGTTACTATTTTTAAAATTAAGCCAAAAACATTAGGTGGTTGTGGCTGGCATGATGCTTCAGTGTCTAGTAATCTTACTTCTTGGATTTGCTTATGTCGATGAAGTTTTTGCATGGAAAAAATTCAAAATTAATTTTTCTCCAAGAGTTCTAGTGAGCAAGGATTGTGATAAACTCTGTTAATTTAGGATTAAAGAGAGAATGAGAAGGCAGCAAAAAAGGCCCTTTGATAGCAGTGGGGGATGAGTAATAGAAAATGTTCTTGCTGTGGACTAATCAGAGTGTAATTGCTAAAGGAACCAATCTTTCATTAATTGGAAAGGCAGTAAACTCAATCAGTCACAGTGCCAAAATATTGCAGTTCAGTTGAAGAATTTTATTGAACTAATTGATTTAATTGTTTTAAGTAATGCTGTTTTAAGAGTCTATTAAGAAACATTATTCTCAATATAATTTTCTGAAACATAAAAACTTTTTATGAGGCAAGTGATTTTCATTTCAAAAAAAGATGAGACAACAGTTTTGATTTAAAAGAGTAACTTGACTAGGTTATGTTTCATTAGAAATTAGCAGTACTTGATTTTGGATGTCATCATGGATAATATGAAGCACTTTGTACGTGAAGGGTACTTTAGCTATGCTTAGGCCAGCTTAAACATTTCTGATGGCATTTTTTCAGAGTCAGAAAATTGGTGTCATCCTATCTGCCTAATCTGGATATAATGGACCAGGGAACTCTGTCTCTGCTTTTGCACACCCACCCTCCACTCCTATTTAGCCCTGAGGGAACGCTGTACAAGTGCTGCAGGTTACTCACTAGCTCCACAATCAGTTTAAACTGGAATAAGCAGTCCTGGCTTACCTTCCAGTCCTCTGCCTGGTTATTGCCATTTGCATCTCTCTCCCTTCTGCCAGATGTTCGTGCAGGCACATGGTGAATGGGAACAGGGCAACGCTCTGGGTTAAAACTAGNAACTTTTGGGGGCTTGGTTTTGGTTTTTTTGCCACTGGGGAAGCAAGGAGAGTGAAAACAGTGATTGGGTCAGTGGGATGTTGGCCCTGCCTCTTCTAGCATCAGCATTTGCTTATGTTGACTTAAGGGAGTTGTGGGACTATAGTGTTAGCATTGTTCCTCTGGGGTTCAAACCCAGCCGGGGTCTGTGGAGCAAGAAGCAGGAGCCCAGATACGTTGGTCACTGGTTCCCTTCCTTTCCCAACAGTGTTTGGGCTGATTGAAAGACCTGTCTCACTGGCACCAGTACTGACGCAATATCTCTGAAATTCAAAAGCAGAGGGAGAGTGCTGTATGTAACCCTATATGAACCGCAAGTGCAGCGTCCTGGACATGTCTGTGTAATCTTTCTGGGTCTGTGACAGTGACAATAAATATTGACATCGCTGCAAAGCCAAGCAAACTGTTTGGGAGGTTTTCATGCCACAATGAACCTTTAGTGTGTTTCTAGCAATGTCCCATTGGTTATTGAGTCACTGACAAACCTGACAGTCCAAGATTTGTAGGGGAAGGTAATGTAATTTATTAGATCCAAAGGTAGAATTCAGAAGGGAACATTCACATTTCCAGATACCAGGTCCAAAAAGTAGAGCTTATTAGTCTTTCAGATATGGTCCACAATCAAGGAGACATCAATGGTGACTGAGTTCCCATAAGGTGACTTTCTTTGATTGCTATTTGTGTTCAGAAAGTTGCTTGGCAGACTTCTTGCCATCAAGCTGGGGAGTCAGTGTGGCTCAGGGGTCCAAAAGGCTCGGTGAAGTGCCTGGAAAGCCTCTTGGCCAAGGTTCTGCACTAATTCATCGCAGCTGCAACATGAAAATAGGGTTGTCATTACTGTTGCTTTATCACTGTTATTTTTAGCTATTACATATGTCTCCTGTGGCTTTTCCTCTTGATCAAATGCCGTTATACTAACAATCATACAGGCAGGCAGTGCATGACCATTTCTAACTCACATTTTTTAGGAAAGAATAGAGCTTAAAACTCAGGAAATCTCACAAATTAGGACTGGAATTCATGAAGGCATCTTCCCCATGGAGTGCCTCTCGGGATTAGCTGTGGTAATGAGACATGGAGGACAATCTGCTGGGTCAGATACTGGCTACCATCACACGAGGCTGTTAAACTCAGTGGATCAATGGCTTGATCAGAGAGGGCAAAACCTTGCAGAATTTTCACAGTTTGGTCAGAGCAAAAGTATGTTTTGCACAAGGTAGCAGGAGGGATATAAAAACATGACAGTGTAATAAACATGTTTCAGCTAGTATAATAAACAGAATTTGGAGCCTTCAGAGCTGAGCCAGATTTCTCTTTTAAAAGAAGAAAAATGAACAACCAGGCATTGTCTCATATGACGAATGATAATAATGAGCAAGAAAAATAACATGAATCATTGTTATAAGTCATCTGGTGATTTATTTTTTTTTTTAGAAACTAACAAAGCATTACAAAAAGTCACTGCCATGGGGTAAAGAACACTATCAAGAGAAGTATGTGGAACTGACAGAGACAAAGCTTTTCTAGATATGAAGATTCAACAGAAAAGAAGTAAGAACAAGAATGTTTCT
Source organism: Pandion haliaetus (assembly GCA_013401275.1). Lineage (NCBI taxonomy): Eukaryota > Metazoa > Chordata > Aves > Accipitriformes > Pandionidae > Pandion > Pandion haliaetus. The sequence goes on along the minus strand of VYZV01013945.1, from coordinate 137,849 downwards.
CATAAGGTATCTTTTTGATCTTTTTAACCCTTTTTGCATCTTGTCGTTTTTTGCGTGGCTTTTCTATATCTTTCAGTCATTACATAGGTGATAAATGGCAGCCAGTTTTCCTTGAGGACCTGCATGCTCCTTTGCTGCTTAGCCTTGAATGTACATATTCCTGCGATGTCGTAAGTGAAATAGGGATGTACTACATTCACAGTTTTGCAGATGGAGGACATGGGAGCAGAGAGTGGTTTAGATCCATTAAGGACATTGAGACATCTTATTCTGAGATGCTGTGAGTTTGTCTACAAGGTGTGTTTTGGGCAGACATGCACTGACACTGCCCATGCTCAAAGTCAGTCCAACCCATGGAACCCTTAGAAGCACGGCAGAGGAGAACCAAAGCTTTATCAGGTTGCCCCGTCTCATACTGGTAGGTGTATGCTTGGTGTGTTTTGAACAGATTGAACAGTGAAGAAACTTTGACTTTGCAGAGCCTGAGTTGCCCAGGTCCTGAGCTGCTCAGACCTGCTCAGGTGGTGGCCGTGGCAGACAGGGCTCTGTGCACCTTGGGGACCCCCCCCAGGAAAAATGTCAGTGCCTAACACATTGGTGTAAGCTCTGACTGCCACTCTGGTGCCTAAGCTCCCATGAATGTTGCCTCAGAGGAGCGTTCAATATGGCAGGAAAAGCCTGCAGCAGAACCAGGAATTCGGTTTTATGCCCTGGCCTAACTGCAGGGCACCTGGGGAGAGAAAGACTAGGTGTACAGCATCTTTTTTATTCATTTTAATAAATGGGAAATCCTTGTAAGCTGTCAACACCCCTAGGTCTCCAAAGGCATGCTTTTACCCTCGTGTAAATATAAACCTTTTTAAGAGTGTTACCTCATCCTAATTCCTTCTAAAGAGCCGACTCTGCTCTCAGGGTCTAAGTAATGTTGTTAAGTGCTGCAAAGTATTATACGCTACTCAGACAACACAAATAACAGTATTGCTCTCCTGCAGAGTCTGCTAATGAGAGGGGAATCTGATTGTTTTCACAGGCTGATTTTAATCGCATCTAGTTTATATGAACAAGTTATTATTTTTATAAACAGAAACGTAGTCACGGGACCCTAAAGATTACTGGTGGAACTAAGTTACCACTGGCTTTTTTCACATGTTTTATAATAACTTGTTGAATCCTAATGTAACAACGACTGAAATTCAAATGGCCAAATCACGGTTAACATAAACACGGTCAAGGACAGACTAGACAAATGCCTGTTAGTAAGAGCTTGCCCACTTTTTCCAGCTAGGTCAGTGGTCTGATAAAAGTGGTGCCCTATCCCCTTGCCTGCCTCTTTTCCTTAGCTCACCATAGGAGCTACAACTATGCTTGTGGTCTCAGTCAGGAAGGATCCAGGTGTTGCCAACCCTACTGTGGGTCAACTGTGTTCAGTGCCTCTCTGCCTCCAAGGCGAGTCTGGCTCTCTCTTCTCCATATCTCCATTAGGCGGTTGCAGACAGCAATAATATCTCTCCATAGCCTTCTGTTCTGCAGGATGGCCAAGCCCAGCTCCCTCAATGTGTCTTTGTATGCCTTGCACCCTACCACCATCTTGCTGTACTCTTTCTTGGCGTGGGGGGAGCAAAACTCAAAAGTGCCTGATGGAGGGGAATAATCTCTTCCCTGCCTTTGACCTGCTGGCTGTACTCTAACTAATACAATCCAGATAGTTTCATGAGAGGTCTTCAAGGCCTTCACTCTGTGATCCTGAGTTAAGGAGTAGTCATGGCCAGCTCTTCCATCCCAGCATGTCATGCTGGCACATATGGAGGCATCTGAGAACTGTACACTACTAAACAAACATGTATGTGTCCCCTATTAAATGATGAATGGTGAGCGCTTCCCAGCCTGTGTGACTGGAATTGTATTTATCTCATGGTAGACAACTGTGGACACATGCTATGGTGGGGACACAGCTGGCCATGAGATGGGACAGGCATTGGGCCCCAGGGAAGAGGGAGCCTCAAGCAGGTTAGCATAGTGAGTAATACTGCTGGAAATGTTTCCTTACTCACATCTGAAGGGCCTTCATGAGAGGTGGTAGCAGCGATGGGGACCACCCGGATGAAATGTTCTGGCCGGTTGGATCTGAGCTGGGCTGCTTCTGATTAATTGCTCAGGATGCAGGGGTCATTGCAGCTGCTGCAAAAATTAGCCTCCTCAAATGAGGATGGAGACCAAAATAGCAAACTAGGTTTAACTCCTTTTCACCGAGCAGATCTGGACCTGCAAGTTTTCCAGATCTCAAAAGAAGCAGAGGTCCCAAAGGCATACCTAATGTGCAGCTCTGGATGCTCCCAGGGCCCCTGAGTCTCAGCACCGCTCCCTGCCCAAGTCACAGGTGTCAAACCAGGAGCACATTTAAGAGCCTGAAATCACTCGCTCACATTTGGGCAGAACATGGCAGCAGCTATGAGAAATCAGAGGACTCTGTTAGTCACCTGAAAGGGCAGTTCTCTACATTTAGCAAATGGCACATTATAAAGAGATTGGATAAACTGCAATATATAGCTCCAAACAATCAGGGATGTTAAGACTCCTTACATATATCAGTATACAAGGGTGCTAGGCTAAAGTGATCTAACACTGCAATATTCTTCAATGAGTTATTATATTTAAAAACATATAAACCCATGGTATTATATTGCATGTTATCCAGCAGTGGCTATTCACCACCTAGTGAATTCATCATTCTTCTGCCCTGCAGCTTTGTTTTCTCAGTCTTGTTCCATGTAGAGCATGGACAATATGTTCTTTCTAGCACACATGGGCACTTTCAGAGCAAACAATAGACACAGGCTTGCAGTGAAAAACTCCAGGTAGACCCTGCCTTTGCTCAGGCAAGGCTTGAAGCCAGGAATAATTGTCCTGACAGTGCAAGATGTTCCCAAATGTGTTCCGAAAATAATGGGGGGGGATTGGCACCACTGAAGTAATCTTTTTTATGTGAGGGTGTGGAACAACAGAAAGCCTGGGGTAAAAATCTAAAGAGGATGTTTTTGACTGTTCCTGACATCATTCAAACAGAAAGAAAGCAAAACAAATTTTGTATGGTAAATCCTTCTTCTAAATAGTATAAATAACACATATACCCTTCTCAAAGCCCAGACTCACACCATCAAGCTTTAAGCACCTGACTGAAGTGTATTACAGAAGCTGGCTGATGAGTATAAGCCCCTTCTAGGTGGGCTGAATAATTTTCTGAGACGTACCTGTCTCCCTCCATTGAGATTATACAGACCCTAAGGCAAATTGTCTCTTTTCTTAGTCATTGCAGTGAAGTGCCTTTTGTTGGGTGTTATGAACCTGAACCTCCCCGTCTTTCCCTTCCTCCTAAAAATATGGGGCAATAAGAAACACTTACACTCTGCGCTGGTAGGAATCATTACAACAGGGAGATGTGGTAATGTCACAAAGAAAATATCCTGTGCCATCTGTAGTCAATGTTATAAGCACACTAAGTCAAAAAGCACAGTAGTAAAGCAATTAATATATTGCAAATTATAGCCCTGATTCTGAAACTTGTGTTTATTATAAGGAATCTTATTTCTTAAAATTAATCACCTGAGTTTTATTTAATATTCTATTTTAGCTCTTCCTCAGTTCACTGTAGCCAATTGAAAATGCAGCCTTTCATACTTGCCCTGTGAAGCTCACTATTGCCAGAGAGACTGGAATAAACTTGGGGATAAGAAGAAATTATGTTTTTGGAAAGGAAAAACAGGATATTGCAGCCTTTTTTCAGAACATAGCAGTTATTCTGCTACAAAGAATTTAATATATTTACCAACTATCCTCAGTTTTGTTTTGCAAAATTTGTGAATATAAGTATTTTTAAAGAGCACTTTGAGATCTTTTGTGGGTAGTTATGTATTTACAGCTTATGTGTGAAGACAAAAAGATTTCTTAAGCCAAAACCTGCTGCTCTTTCTCCAGCAAATCTCCTCAAGAAATCAAGGGACTATTGAATTCCTCAATAAGCCTGTTTTTTAATTTGCCTCTGACACATGGAGTGTTGTTTGCCTAACGTCTGGCCATGTCTCACTTAATCGCATTCCTGCCCTCAGTAGTTTTGAGGGCATCTTTAATATCTTTGTGTTCCTGCTTGTGGCACTAAGCAGTTTCACAGACTTATCAGAACACTGATTGGAAGGGACCTGGGGAGGACAGCTGGTCTGAAGTGGGGCTGCCACCAACACCACGTCAGCTCAGACACGGCTTTGCATTGCAAAGTCTCAAAAACCTTAAAGGACAGTGACTCTGCAGCCTCTGCTCCCTGAGCAACGTGTTCCTGAGTTGCACTACCATTCTCCTAATGTCCAACCTGAATGTCCCATGCTCTGGTATGTGGCTTCTGCCCCATGCCTGGGCTGTCTGGCAGTACTGAGAAGAGTCTGGCTCTTGTCTTTGCAACTACCCTTCAAGTAGCTATAGCTTGCTTGCATGCCACCCCTTAGCTTCCCCTCTGCCAGCTCAAATGAGCCCTGCCTTCCCAACCTTTTCTATTCTGAAAAACCTAAATGTTTTAATGCAGCTGAAGTCATGTGGCTCCTTGGAATTGCAGGGTCCAGGTGAGAATTCAGGGTGTTTGAGATGCAGGAGATGACATTACACCTCTTGGCCTTAAATTTTAAAAAATTGTGAAATAAAAACTAGTTTTTTCTATGTGTATTTCTGAGGATAAAGCATAGCAAGAGTCAGCTAATACTGAAATGATCCCTGCAAAGAGCATCCTAACCCTTTTGAAGTGTGGATTTGGACCTGTGTGTAGATGTGGGTGTAGGGTCAGGTGCTTTGAATGCAGCTGGTTTATCATCACCAGGATTACTTTGACTTCTGGTGTACTGGTGAAGAGCAGACAGCCACAACAAAATAGCAAAATACTCTTTGCTTTTCTCTACAGACTGGCTGCCTCAATGACAATGACAATGAGTACAGAGTGAAAACTAAACTCAGAGCTCCAACAAAATCTCCTGCAATTTCAGAAGATGCTATTTGATCCAGAAGCAAACACACAGACATAAAAGGCTCTGGTACCAAGAGGAAGGTGGTATGAGTCAGAGTGCAGCAGTTACTTCAAAACAGGCCATTATTTTTTTTTTAGTTTGTAGGTGAGAGCGGGATTTCCTGTTTGTAGAAAACAGGAAAATGTTAGTGAAATATTTAACACAACCTCACTTTCTAAAAAACAAGGCCAAAATGTAGAAAAAAATGTGCTTAGGGTTTTGGTAAAAGCATCTCCTGCACCTTCAGTACACTATAAAGCCTTTTCACCAGCCGAGGTTCCAGGCATAACAAAGTAGGCAGCTACAGGGGCAGCAGCGCAGCCCTGACCTGCTTTGCCTAAGCCCAAATCCTAGAAGCTGACCACTGCAGTCCAAGCGTGTGGGACAGCAGCTGGGGCAGAAGCAAGCAGCAGAACATGCTGGACTTCCCCCATCAATACCCCAGCACTCCTCACATTTGGGAGACCTGAAGTACCAAGCTCTGGGCCAGCACCTCCGGTTCACACAGCCAGAGCAGCTCTTGATTGCTTTTTGCCTCAGACAAGGGCTTTGAGCAATGGGTGGTAGGTTTTATTCCCTAAAGACCACTTAGAGTGTTCAGAAAATGGGACCTGCTGACATGGTGAATGTGGCAGATTGTGCCTGGAGCACAGGGGCTGCTGAGCACTTTCTAATGGCACTGCCACCACCACTAGCTCCATTCCCTGCTGAAAACCTCTGCTCTGGAAACACCCTGCTAGCTATAGAAGATTCATTAGGGGAGGCCTTCTCTGTGCAGGAAACGTGCCCTCAGTCCTCAGATCTGCCATGTCTGGAAATTTCTCCTGTAAACGATGGCAGGTATTACTGCATCACGTGTGGTCTCTATGAGATAGTAGATAGCCAAAAGGCAGCAGAAGAGGAAAGTATAACATAACATCTACCAAATAGCATAGTTCTAGCTGCAGTTGACCTGTCATCCTCAGAAGAATGGTAAGCAAGGATATGGGCACTGCTGAGGAAACACTCCTTGGTGAGCTGCAGGGTGCTCCATAGGCATTGAAGTGACTATCAGAGCTTGTAGTATGATCCTATAAATTAGGAGAGAAAGAAGATATTTATTTAGCAGCTTTTGCGGTAGTTGGTTGTTCAAAAGTAGCACACTTGGCCCTTCTTTGAATATAAGAGAAATTACTCTGGCTGCAGAGTATCTGTGGCAGAGACACGTCTCACAGGAAGATAGTGCCAGATACAAACAGACATGGGTGTCATGAATAACACAAGGTTGTGCTCTTTTGTTCACTGTTTCCAACATTATAATCAAGAATTTAATCCTATTCTTTGCCAGACAACAAGAAACTATATTCTCATCTTTAAACTCTTGCACCATCTCAAGTAATCCTAGCAAATACAAAGTTTTCTTTAGAAATAGTGAAATCAAATACAGCCATGCTGCAGACAAGATAGAAAGTTCTCTGCAGTCCTAAGGTTACGATGTGTCTCCCTTCAGTCTGAAGATTGGACACTGACATCTGCTCTGCTGAAAGAAGTATTTCCTGGTGAAAATTAAGCAGTGCTTTTCTAGTTATGGATAGGCAGAAAGAACTGGCAGTGTCAAGATACCTCATGTTAATACAGCTGGCTCCTATGTAGACAAAATTTCCTACAAGCATGTGGACGGTTTCTGCCAGCCCCACCTGCCCACATACCTTATGCTGCCTGGCATCTTTGGGGCATCAGGCGCTGGGGCAGGGGCACTGCTGAGCATCATCGGTCCTGATGACTCCATCCCTCCATGAACTGAGGAATGACCCACTCAAGTACCCTGATGTGGCTACAGAGAGAACTGGTCGATGGGTATCAGACATAGGCGTCAATATCTGTGGCATTTGAAAAGGAAATTAACTCTAATCTTGATTATTATTTCTTTAATCAGGTTCAAAAAAATGTATCAGAAGCAATTTTCACAGCTGCTCCTGATTTGTTAGTACATCCGTCCCAAAATCTCCCTGCTGTTTGCTTTATGGTTTACAATCTTATTTTCATTTGTTTAAAGAAATGTTTTTCTCTCCCCTGTCGTTACATGAGGCATCCACATGAACAACAGCACAATAAGGACACTGCCTATACCCACAGCCCTGTCAAGTGTGCAAAGCAAACAAGCACAAGTGGAGCAGGACTGCCTTCCCCAGCCCCTCCTGCAGCTCTGGTCCTCTCACCCGAACAATGGCATAGAAGAGTTTGGTGCCAAACCGCAGCTGAGAACTGCTTTAATTCATTAAGGACACCTATTCTTTGTCATATGCTTTAGGGGGAGAACCTGTCTCCCTCATTAAACCAGCTGATGTGGTGGAAAATAGAGGCAGCTTTCAGACTCAAAGTCCCTTCAACCAGTCTAAACCCAAAAATTTGTTCATTTTTCCAACCATGTGATACATTTAAAGCAAGATAGGACCTCTAGTTCTGAACCTTGCACCTCTTCATCTTTGGACTGTACTACTTTTGGCATCGTATGACATGGCAGGCCTTACGATCAGTTGCCTTTTCATGGGAATGCAGAACTGAGGGAGACAGAGCTTATTTTTGTTGAACTATTTGTCTGAGTCTATATTGGAACTGAGATTTTTTTTTGGAGGGAGGGAACCGTGAAACGGCACACCACAGCCAGTGCCAACAGCAAGCAGGCAGAAGCCCTGCCTGCAGTGGAGAGGAGTTGTGTTCCTGCAGGTTTTCACCCAGCCTGAGCTAAAGCAGTCTGAAGTGCTCCGCAGGAAACTCCAAGAATTAAGAATTACATCCCCTCGCTTGCCTTCCTGCCTTCACAGTCAGGCCTTTCTGAGGGCTTTAATCACAAAGCCTACATGGAAGGGAGGGCTGGAGGGTTGTCTGGGTTTTTTTAATTATGGTCATTATGTCATTGGATAAAAGGTTGTAAATTCTACAGTATTACAGGCACATCACAGGTAATGAAACATTTCTCCACAGGTCTATATTGCCATTAAATGAAAAACATTTGTCATTTGACATATGCCTCCACAACTGCAATTACAGTAAATATTTCAACTGGGAAACTAAGGCACAGGTCAAGCAGCCTATTTGAAAGCACACACTTCCAACCAAGTCCTGCCATGCACACCTCACTGCAGTTGCAAGATGTAGCTCTGTAGTTGCACAGATAAGAGCAGTGTGGGAGCCCTTAGTTATTTCTCCCAGATTCTATTTTCCAGACTTATTACTACTGTGCTACTGCAAGTTTAATGCACAAGCATCGTTCAAAAATCAAGACTATCAAAAGAAAGCATGATCAAGCCTTGGTGAAGCGTTCTGCGGATATGCATTTTGTAATAGTGCTAAGCTCAGAGAGCAAATAGCTCTGGTAACTGAGATGTTTGCCCTCAGTGTGCTCCAATAAACTGATTTACCTTTCTTCTTTTTTTTCCCTTTTTTTTAAAAAGAGCTGACGCAAGTTTGTCAAAGGGAGTTGTTGGGGTGTAGCAGCTGTTGATTGGTTCATCTGATACACTCCCATTTGTCTTTAAATCACTGTCCAACTGCTCTAGGTTGCACATGAGCAAACTTTTCATTACAGGTGCAATTCCTAAAAGATATAACCTGCTCAGCAAGCAAGCAAGAGAACCTGCTTGACTCAGAGGTAAACCTAAAACTTTTTTCTTTACAAAGTTTGATCAATGTATTTTAGACACTGGCCACACCTTTAAAAATTGAGAATTAGAAATATAATTAATTTGTAAATATAAGTGCAATGTGAAGGATGGGCTCCTTAATATTTACTGACATGGTAATTTACATTGGCAAATATCTTTGGTATTTCTTCAGGAATGAAATTTAGTCTTTTTTTGTTTGGTTGGTTGTTTTTTTGTACAGCAAAACAAAACCTAAGCAACAAAAGAAAGAGCAAAAGTTGTTTAAAATTGACCAGGCAATTAAAAAATGAATGTTTGCTTTCTTTGCAGCCCTTGGCTAACTTTTGAGAATTTTTTTCAAGGCTCTTGATTTACTTGGCTAACTTTTCTGTAAATAAATGAATTTGTGAAAGCAGGCTTTGCATTTTAATTGTTTATTTCACAGTGACAACACTTATTTAATTTTGAAATAGCTGCACAGACAGTAATATTATAAAGTCACTGTCATGAAGATGAAGAATCTGGCAAAATTTGCTAAATCAGATACCACGGTGGAGCTTACAAATCTTGATACTACAAAAGCCATGAAAATGTTAGTCATATCTGTGACCTGGCATTATTTGCCCGAAGGTTGTCCATTCTCTTAATGTCCTAACTGCAGACTCGACAGAAATCAGTAATGTTGTGAAATCAGATGTCAAAAATTTCATCATTTTCTGAATCATTGCCGAAAACTGTTACTTAACAAATGAGGCAGAGCATACTCCATACTCGAAGAGAAAAACTGTTTTGCAGGGATAAATAACTTACCTCTAATAATAGGTGACTCTCTTTTCAACCAGTATTTCCATTTTAATTGTATACTTCAAGAAAAAATCTTCTGTTCAGCCAAATGCCACAGGAGGCAGCAAAACCATCTCCGTATTGAAGCCAAGTTTAAGGAACACTGTAGAGCTAAGAGATTTTTCTTCTATGCAAACATAAGGGGAAAACTTATTGATTTTAAATAAAGGGAAGGAAAAAGAAGTGGAGAGCTTTTTGGTTACTTCCAGACTTACAAAACTCCTCTCTAGGGAAAGGAAGCTGGGCAAGTCACAATGGGTTTGGGTGCCGAAAACAGGGTTTAGGCACAAAATTCAGAACTCTGAAGCAGAAAGCATTAAATCCCAGGGAAGCTGAAGGAGATGAACTTTGTTTTTTCTCCTCCAATATCATGTGCTAAGCTTCTGGCAGGGCCCAGGCCTGCCCGACTTTGGTGGCCATCCTCTGTCACACCACTACTGCACTGCTGCCTGGCGATCACCCAGGATGAGTGGTCCAGCCAGCATGAACAGGGCTGCAACCGAGCACACATCTACCAGCCCTGGCACTGGGCTTGGCCATGGTATGGCATGCAGCTGTAGCCGGCATTTTATTTTAAACAGAGCCAGCTAGCGCATCCCCCCCCTTTTGCTAAATAACATCTTGCAGGTGGAGCAGCAACCTGAGAGGCGCGGGGCTACACCATTTCCTCCTCAGGTGAAGGGATGGCAGCTCTGCCCCTTCTACATTACTCGTGGGGAGCAGGCGTAACTGGTACCTCAACAGCCTTCCAAACCCATCAGTACCTGCGGTGTTAGGAACCTGAAGATATGGATTGCCACCAAGGACCAGCTCTGCCAAGTCATACTGAAGTTCAAAGACACCATTGGTTGTAATTACAGTTATTAGTGTTTGCAGGATTCAAATCTAATACCAAGCCTGTTTCATGGGTCTCATCCTGCCCACATTTATGCCAATGGCTTTCAGCTCATGGTTTGCAGACTCCTTGAACTCTACCAACTGCTCCCTAAAAAGTGGCAACTGCAAGAAACCAGGTTCTCAACAGATTTAATTTTGCCACCTGAGGCTTTGCAACTTCACCAGAAGATTTTTATGAGTTTGCAGATTAAAAAAAAAAAAAAAAAAAATCGAAAATCAATGCTCTATGCAGTAATTCCACAGCCTCTTGAGGTGACGCCCATAAATCAGATTACTTGTGTAAATGTTTGACAGGACAATGCCCAGATGATTCTTATGCTGTAACATGTATTTCCAGCCAATTTCTGCTCCCTTTTCCAAAGTGTGTTTGCTGTGCTGCACAGACTTTCCTCCTCAGCCTAATCTCTGTGTAACTTAACTCCTGGCAACTTTTTTGCTTACTTTTCCCCTGTTTCCCAACTCTTTGAAGATCTGTATTTTTTGGACAGCCAGTTCAGGAAAAAAATGTTTCTCTGACAAGCATTAGGCAGTGTGCAAGGGGGAGATTTTGCCCTTTACCAGAATAGGGCTAAGCGCAGTCAGATTTGTCTGCCTGACTTTTACACCACAGATTAAAAATAAGCATCAGGAATTGGAAGGACTTTGTTTCTCAGACAGGGCAGCGTCTGCTTTTGAAGACAGTTCTGTGAATGAAACCACAGTTGGGAGGGCTCCGTTGGGTGGCTTTTTTTATTATATTTTTGTCTGCCGGGGTTATTCATAACCCGAGCGGGCAGAATCCCCAGCCACTGGAACGTGAGTGCCGGCAGCTCTGCCCTGGTGCCCGAATTACTTGTCCCCTCACGCACACTCCCTGTGCGGCAACAGAAAGGAGTAAACACAGCTGCTTTCTCTGGTAGGAAATCTCCTAATACACTGTGATATTGCTTTTCCTTTTCAGTTGTCTGGTCTGGGTGAATGTTTTTAGTAAGAAGCAAGGAAGCTGACTTTGGTTTCTGGCCCAGGGTCAGTTTTAGCCTCCAGGATTGGTATTTAAAGTTTGCATTTACGTTTTTAACATATGCACTCTAACATTTTGCCACTGCAAATATACATTTGTAGGCATTCTTAAGAACAGCGTGTGATCCGTAGCAGAGGATAGTGAAGGTCTGGTCATCGAGCGAGGACCTACACATCCGTAAGTGAAAAACCAGGAAAAAGGCTATTAAATAATTGCAAGCTTAGTGTTACAAAGAGCCAGACATAGAAATTATTTCTTGCAGTGTTTTCTGATATTGTTATTATGCAGTGCTGGGCTGCATTTAGCATGTGATATTTATGAAAAATATAATGGATCTAGCCAGTCTGCCTGATTGCAAGGTAGGAGGTAGACTGCCAGGAGTCTGCAATTCTGGCCCCACGTGTGCCAGCAATGTGCTATCTATCTGTTGTGTGCTCGCTCCCTTCACCTGTGTGCCCCTTTGTCTCCTCAGCTGTGAAATGGAAATATAAAATGCATCAAGGAATATCTTTGGGAAGTGCAAAGTATTGTAGAACTGTAACATTTCTTGCACAGTGTTTTCCTCTTGAATCTGGGAATGAGCAAATGAATGTAAATGTGTATCTGCAGATGAGACTGTAACATAAAGCTGCTGAAATCCCGGAGGTGAAGTCCTCTTTGTAACTTTGGTTTGTATACTTTCCTTTGGTCCATATAGAAATATAGATTTGAGCATTTATTCATGTGATTTTTTAAAGGCAGAAATTTTTCTTACAAGGGTAAAGATAGTCTTATATCCATGTAATAATCCCGCATGAGACAGAGCTTCTAGTCATGGGACAAGTAAGAATTAAACATAGATATACTGAAAACCAGAAACTGCTATATCAGAATTGCACCTCCTAACTATCAAAGAAGTGATCATACAGAGATGCTCACCTCTGTCAGACCCCAGTGAAAGGGACAAATCTTCAAAACATTTAAATCTGTGACAACATTAATCTTACAACAAATGATTCGAAACACAGTATTTCCCTTAAGAGTATGCATGTTTTGAAGCAGTGGTAGGAAAACCCTGATATACTCCCTTCATTTCTAACAGCAAGTACTTCTGCATCACCATCCCCTAGAAATTCAAAAGCAGTAGTTCAAGAAATTATTTTCTGCCAGCTTCTTAATTTTGCTGGATGCTGGACATCCACTGTGCATCTGTTGGCCCCTGCGCTCTTTACGATTTGAAGGGAGACAGCAGGGCCAAGTGCTGGCATATAAAGGGACATTATGCTTGCCCAGAATTTTCCCAGTCTGCAACGGTTTACCCTCTTAATGCTATTACAAAGAACAAACACAAACCCAAAGATTCACATTGGTTTATCTAATTTGAGGAAAACTCTAATGAGTTCTGTTGTGTTTTGTTTGCAGAACAGAGTGTTCTGGCAGTCCCCGCATGGTAGAGAGGACCCGCAAGCAGACGGCGCGGTGCTGTTTACCCTGAAGAAACGAGCGCGTGTGCTGGAAAGCGCTGACCACTCTAATGGATCGCATGGAGCTGCAAAAAGTCAACATCGAACTTGATGATCAGAGCAACAGTGGGGAAAGCCTCGAAGACAACTACACGGAGCTGGCTGATTCAGAAAAGGCTGCAATTAGGAGGTAAGCATTTAAATGGGAAGGCTGTTCTGTTAAGGCTAGAAAGCAGTAATCAAAAAACAAGCTTCACTAATGGCATCTGGGACTTAAAACATTTCCTAGGTAATACACTGAAATTAGTGTGATTGTTTAGCTAGCATTTTCCCACAGCACCAAACCTCCCTGCTCTGTGCCCTGGAGAACGGTGTGCCCAGCTCAGCAGGGGCAGCCCAGGTCCCCTCCCCCTTGCCAGCCACCCCCTGCAGTCACCTCTGCAGGCTCCCAGCCCCCAGCACCCACTTGGCAATTTCCAACCACTCCAGTCAGATAGTACATGTGTAAATTAATACGTTCTCAGGGCACTGCAACCTGAGCACTCTGAGCAGGGCAACGTGTTCCAGGGTGAGGTACGAAGGGCAGCAGCTCAGTGCTCCCACAGGGACAGCCCACCCTCAGGCGACTCCAGCAGGACCCGCCACAGCCCCAGCAGCTGGGTGGCCTGAGAAAGACATCTTAAAACCAGCCATCTGCCTCCAGCTCTCGGCTTGCTGAACTCCCCGGCATGTATCTCCAATAGGGCAGTTGCAAGGCGCTTTGTTCCTCGGATGCGAAGTGCATTCTCGGCTTTAGCTCACTGCTGGCAGTAAGGAATTGTTACTTTCCAACATCTGCAATCAGATATGGTTTGAAGATTGCTGGGTTTAAAACTAAATTCCAAGGCAAAGCAAAGATCTATTAAGCATGCCATTGGACATGAGAATCTTACAGGATAAAAGAGGTTTTTTCTGAAGGATATTTAAATATTCATCACAATGTCAAAGGAAAATTTCCCACTGATGACAAAAGGCACTACCTGAACATAGTGTGTGTCATAAGCCTCATCTAATATTTTCTTATTTTTCTTTGTGTTCAGTCCATTTGCTAGTGATGATGCAGAAAGTCAGAAGTTCCTTACAAATGGATATCTGGGTAAAAAGAAATTGGAAGAATATAATGAAGAATATGTAAGTTTTATTCATTTTTAAGAGTAATTACAAAGTAAATCCTATTGAGCCGAATCTTTTTCCAAAAAACAAAGTTACTCTGGAGCTTGATCAGCATAATCTTGGCTTTGGAAGAGTAAACACATTTTCTAGTAGTTAGCGCAGCAAACCCTTTCTGTTGTCTTGCGAGTAAAACTGGGTCTTTCCTTCACAAGTAATCAGAAAAATTTCTCAGACCATAGTTGGACATTGGTATCACGCATGTCATCTCACCCAAGATGCTCAGATAGCATGGGTTTGCACCCATTTTTCTGACAGGATATTTGATCCAGGTGAACTTTGTTGCTCCTATATCAAGGTAGAGCTGGGCCTTACTTCATGCCTGCTTGTATTGTTTGTTTCCCGCATCAGTGTAAATGAATCCACATCCAGCTGCATTGCTTTAAAGAAAGCACATTCATGTTTGGCTTTACAGTGCTGAACATTATATGCTTAGCACGCCTCCAACTCTTTAGACAACTCCATGTGCAAATGGAAGCACAGCACTGGTTCCTGGGGTGTGCATGTAGGTACCTCTCTGCTCAGGATTTCACTTTATTCAAAGTTTTCATAAACTTGGTGCGAAGAAAGGCATTATTTTATTGGTCATGCTACAGGTTATATTAGGATTGATCAAATAAAAACAAAAAAATATTATTTGTGATTGCAAGCTAAAATTCAGAGCCATATTCCCTCCCCTTTCTTTTCCACTTGGTGGCAGATGTGAATCCCTCACACACCATCCCCCCCCCTCATGGTTTTTTGCCCTCTTCCACTCTCCTGCCTCCAGCCTGAGCCACACAGTGCTTCCGTCTTCTCCCCCAGACACACTTTTAGTTCCCCAAGGAAAGAAGCACATCCTGCTTGGAGAAAAATTCAGTAATTGGTTACATTAATTTTTAAAAATAATCTGATTTTTTTTAAAACAATAATTGGGAAATCTGTCAGGTTCATCGTGTATTTCTATAGAGGCTAGTCAGTTGTGGCTATGTCACCTCAGTCACCTGTAGCCCTCCTCCCTGCCAAGACATGGGGAGAGTGGGAAGAGGCAAACACCTTCAGGAACCTTGATGAAGCTCCACCTCTTAAGGATCAAGGGAGCAATACAGGGAAAACTAGCAATTAGGATAATTAGTCTGTTCTGCTCAGTAAAATGCAAATTAATTGCCATTTTCTGTTCTTGCTCCCAACAGCACCGGGGCAGAGCTTCCTTTGGAATGTCCTCGTTCAACCTCAGCAACGCCATTATGGGCAGTGGCATCTTAGGGCTCTCCTATGCCATGGCCAACACAGGAATTATCCTTTTCGTGTAAGTACATAGGAACAAAAGCAAATAGATTATAAGCAGTGAGCTGGAGCTAAAGTTTTTGTGGTTAGAGAGGTACATTAAGCTTGTTTTGTTAGCTGAAAAGTTTTGTAAGATCACCTGTAATGAAAACATTTTAGCTGCACTGCAAGGAACCGTTCGCTGCTGGCAAACCATTTTTTTTTTATTTTAGCCCTGTTTTGTATCAGGAACACAACTGTGACTTGATACTATGCAGTCAAAAACCAGAGGAGAAGGATGGTATACTGGTCCTAAAATAACAACAGCAATCTTGCTGGCTCAGAACGGAAATTCAACAAGGGAAATAAATCACCCATAAAGTATATACTTGCATCATCCCAGCTATCTAATCACTATATAGAAATAGAAGAAGAATATTCAATATAAGTCTGAAATAGCAGCATGCTTTGAATGCAAAGACATTCACAGATTTATTCAGATTTAATGTTGCTCCCTCAAGTCTATTTGTACTCACTGTGCACAGATAGACAGCAACAGTATGTGGCTGACATACAGTAAGTATACAAAATAGGGTTTGATAGGCAGTAACCGATAGCCATGTGAGGTTAATCTATAGCTAACCTTGTAAAATGAGACAGACTGTACCAAAAAAAAGTTGGTTTTCTTTTTTTAATAACTGGTTTTAATTTTAACTGAAGCCTTAATTTTAAACCCCCATGGCACTGGAATAAAACATGACTACTGTATGACAATAGGCTGTTGGTTTACATCACTGAAATCAAACAAGCCTTTAAATCAGGTTGCATGGCTATCTTTATATGGCTTCTTTCTTCTGGAGATTGTGTAACTATGACAGCAACAGCATTTGAAATGCTACATGTAGCTTCTAGTTGCTAAGAAACATCTCCTGTTTTGTCAGTAGAATTTTTAACTGAAAATTAATTGTAGATGCAAATGCTGTCCTGGATAAGTACTTCCCAGCACCTGCACTCAAATGGTTTAGACATAGTATTTGCAGATACAAAAATGGAAGCTGGTTCTAAAATTGGCTGCATTAGAGTCTGAAAAATGTACGATTTTTTTTCTCCAACATTCTCTGAGTACTTGCACTAACTAGTATGGCCATAAATTATCACTGGAAAGAAAACTGTGATACATCAAGCCTCACTTCGGGGAAAAAAACACTACCTTTGTAATATCTTTATTTTTAAGGCTCTGTTCATTCACACAGGTGGCTAAAAAAATCTCATATGAGCCTAATGACATTAGCTCTGTTGGCAGTGCTAAAGCAGGGAGTAATGCTAAAGCAACCCTATGGAGCTTAAACAGCAAAAACAAAGGATGTCTCCACCCACAGCTCATTTTCTTTTCTGTCCTACTTCCATACTTTCTGCATGAGAACATTCTCCCTTCTAGCAGAGGAAGGAGTTTTATTTAAAAGTATGAAACTGTGTGGGGATATTGTTACCCCCATGGCATGCATCCACTTGCTGGAGGTTCCTCTGTTTTCACAGATCATGACATTAGTGTTAGTGGGACAGAAAAATCCCATCTACTAAATGGAAACTGCTGGACATTAATTCTAATTTAGATGATGCTGGCAGCATTGTCTAAATTTTTGTAATTTACTGTTCTCATGTTGCTCAAGTGCTCTCATGCTGGAAGATGTTCCCCAGGATGAAGGCAAAAGGAGGGCTTCTAAAACTCAGAAGCTCTCCAGAAGTTCCCTTTACATCCTCCTCTCCCATGGGGGATGATTGCAATGGCATGGAGCATCACTTCTGCTGCCTGGCATGATTTAGAAAGTGCAACCAGGATGACTTTGTTTTACCGTACCTTATGTGTCAGGACACGGAAACCACATCTCTGAATAGCAGCTGCTTGGGTGCCCCTGATTGAGAAGCATGCCATCCTGGCAGGATACACTGCGACCTCAGACACGATCCCCCCCTTACTATACTGCATGATCCCACAGTGTGAGAGACGACCCTGCTCACACGAAGTCTGCAGCGCTGTCTGTCTCTCTTGGAGAAAGAAATGTCAGAGAAATTGTGATGGCCTGGTGGCCATCACCTGACCCCAGGGCCTATGTCTTCTCTTAGACTGTAACTCATTTATGAACTTGGCTGTCAGTGTCTCCAGTATCTGTACCAAACCACATGTTCAGTGGTGTGGAAGGTGTGGGCACAACCTCCCGTTCAGCCATGGAGTAAGGCACATCCCTATTTCCTAGATCTGTCATGTTATCAGCGCGTCTCCTTCTGCACCAACACTTTTGCAGGCTGATGACAAGACAGTTATGGTAGTAAGATATGCTGCCCGCAGTGTTGTGCCCTGAAAATGTCATACAAAGCTACATTTTTCACCAGCAGTTCACAAGATGCAGATAGCTGAAATCACATAGGACGCAAATGTCATGTGGAAGCAACATGGCAGTAATCAGAATTAATTAATTCAGGCACCGGTACCTTCAAGCAGTCTGGGCTAGAAGGATATGCTGCAAGTGCTCCAAGAGCAGGTTTCCCAGTGTCATGCTGCACTTTAGCACCACGCAAAATTTCTAATGTACTTTGTAAAACGGTTACCTTAAGGTAAACTCCACAACTTCACAATGACATGGCAGAATTCAAAAGTAGCAACTAGCCAGGAGCTGGCAGTGAAGTTGTCACAATCATGGGCTGGTGGAGGTGGGGGGTTGATAGCTCTGAGTAAGGACAGACATTAAAATGAGAGGTCAGTGAGCAGGTAAGAGACCAAAGACCTGACTCTTGCACAGAAATCTATTTTATTAGGGTCTTGTTAAGTTGTAAGAGTCTGTCCTTGTGGAATAACACAGAACTGGCACTTACCTGGATTTAAACAAATCTTGAGGGGCTTTTGGAGTGTATAAGGTGCAACTGCACTCACAAGTAAGATACAGCTGACACTTTTCTCTGCATTCAGCACTGTGAGTCCAAAGCACAAACTTGCTGAAAACTATTAACACATTGAACTTCATGAGAGTGAGGAAGCATGCATTCAAATCAACTGAGTGTCTCTGATGTCCTGCTTAGGATTCTGATTTCTGCTTTGCCTTGCAGAGTTTTGCTGCTCAGCGTAGCAATACTGTCGCTCTACTCAGTCCACCTCTTACTGAAGATATCAAAAGAAGGAGGTATGAGGATCAGGCTGTGATTGACTAAGAGTCCCTACTGCATGCATGCATGTATTTTACCTTGGAAGGCAATTCATCAAGTGTGTCCAATGTAGTGGCCCATGTTTCTTTTTTGTTTGGGTTTTTTTCCAGGATCACTAATATATGAAAAGCTGGGAGAAAAGGCATTTGGCTGGCCTGGGAAGTGTGGTGTTTTTATTTCAGTTACAATGCAGAACATTGGAGGTAAGGGGCAAAAGTTTTCTAACTTCCAATGCTTTTCTACAGAACACAAGTGCTTTCTCTCCTCTGCCTGGCTAAAAGGCATCAGAGATGAGCCAGGTACAATATACACTGTATTGTAATAAGGAATGACAGGAGGAATTCATCTTGCCTCATTTCAGCTACCTGACACTTCAGTGTTTGGTGAAAGCTAGTTGCCGCATGACCAGTGGAGAGCCTTCAATGATGGCTAAAATGGCTTGGCTGACTATCCTCAAGGAGTTGGCCGTTCCTCTTCACTGAGTACAGCTCAGACTAGATACCATCTGCTTCAACTTAGAAAAGATTAATCTGACCTAAAAGGAACAGCACATGGTTCTGATTGCTGCATAAAAGAATGGCTCTTCACTAGTTCATTTTCCAGCTGACTTCCCTCCCTGAAATGACAGTTGGGTTGTGATCTCTCTAAGATGTTGAGTATTTCAGAGTGATTGTTGAAAGTATTCATCCACAACGATACTTGCTGTGAAATATCTATCAAGTAACCTCCATCCCCTCAGAACAGGAGACTGTTTACTTACCAATGTAAGTAGTAGGGGTAGGACTGTGCATTCACATAACAAAGCTTATTTCCTTTTACTACTCTGGAAGAAGCCTTTTAGGAGACTGGAGAACACCATATCTGAAATCTCAGGGGAGTTTGTAATTTTTTCCAGATTTCTTAAGGAGAGGTAGTTGAAATATAAATTAAATGCACCACTGGTCAATTAAATGTGTGTAGATTTTTTGGTGATCTCTCTTGGAACTTGGTATGCTTTGTAAATCTCCATCAACAGATCATTACTGTCCTTTTACAGCAACTTTGCTACCCAGACAGAGGTGGTTCACATCTGTCTACTGCAAGAGACTTTTTGATTTGTTCATAAAAGGTCTTATTCCATGGGCTTCCATTCCTTCCTCAAGCCTGGATATCAATTGTGGTTGAATTCAGGAAGGAAGTATGCTTCCTGTTAGAGAGGAATATCTGTTCTAGATCAATCCATAGATCTCCAGAGACTTCTCTGTGACCAATGTAAAATAACTGAAAAAAGCATGCCTTCTGGCAGTACATTTAAATGAGAAGTATAGAAGTCCACTCTTCCATCAGGAATCTTGACAACTAGTTTGGGTTTTTTATATATGGAGTAGAGTGTTGAAAGAAAGAAGCTGAAAATAGAGGGGATAAGGTAGATGAAGAGATTTAGAGGCAGTAACAACTAACGTTACTACAGAATGTCGATGGACAGTACCCATTGGAAAAACAACATTTACAACAGAAAAGCAAAAGGAAAAGTTAAGAGTGTAAATTTCATCAGAACAGTGATTTGAGCATGTTGTTAATTCGGTAATAACTGTATTGTATTCTAATACTGAATGCTAGATGTCATTCAGGACATGCTCACAACAGTATCAAAGGAACATACTATCTACTTAGTCACACTGTTATTTGAACAAAACTCATCTCTCTATTTTGCAAAAACTGCTTTCCCAAAACAATATGTTTTTCATAAAGCATTAATGTTTTTTAAAACAAATTATTCTTGTTGGAACTATATTGTTTTCTCTGAAGGTGTTTGTTTTTTTCAGCAATGTCAAGCTACCTCTTTATTATTAAATACGAACTTCCTGAAGTGATCAGAGCATTTATGAAACTTGAGGAGAGTTCTGGGTAGGTACCTTTGCCCAACCTGAACCACAGATGAAAATTTTTCACTTTGATGTCAATGATAATGATTGTTATTTTTTTATTCTTCCTCTTTAGGGAATGGTACGTAAATGGGAACTACCTCGTAATACTCGTAACAGTTGGGATTATTCTTCCCCTCTCTCTTCTAAAGAGCTTAGGTAAGCTTAATGCCCCACTTAACCTCATTTCTTTTTTCTATTAGGATTGTGAATTTATATGTAGCTGAACTGTTGTTTTTTTTTCTTGCTGCACAGGTTATCTTGGTTATACGAGTGGTTTTTCGCTGACCTGTATGGTTTTCTTTGTCAGTGTGGTAGGTGACTGGTTGGGTATTGTCTCTAAGCAAATACAGAGCCTGTAAACTGTGCAACACTGTTATATTTCTTACCATGACAATTTAATGTGGATGCTAGAATAGCACCTGCAAGTGAACCAAATCAACAAGCCTATTGCTGAATGAAGCCATAATAAAAAAGTTCAGCCTAAAAAACAACATTCGAGAATAAAAAATAAAGCAGGACAACAGCAGATGCAGAGTAACAACAAATACTTGCAGGAGAAGCAGAAGTGGTAGCACTTGGTTTCTTGCTCCCCCTCTTTCCCTTCTCTCTTCTGTGTGCCTGCTTATATTTCTGTTGCCATACCCTGGATTTAAGTGTAATGTCCTATGGTGGTACTCTTCTGATGACATTGTCTACTCTTTTGTAGGTAATCTTCAAGAAATTCCAAGTACCTTGTCCTCTCCCCATCATGGACCATGGGGTTGAAAACTGGACCGCCACCAACAACACAGTGCCAATGCACCTGGTGATGTTACCAAATGAGTCTCTCAGTTCTGGTGTGAATTTCATGATGGACAACACAGCTGGGCACTTGCCAGGCCTTCAGGAGCCAAAAGACACCTCGCCCAAAAGTGGCGTAGAATATGAAGCACACAGTGACAGTAGTGACATGTGTCAGCCAAAATACTTTGTGTTCAACTCACGGGTAAGGGAGATTCTGTAGAATTTGTCTTTAGCCATTCATACCACATCTACACTGCTGCCTGCCAAAAGTCAGAGGTACAGCAGTGACCATTCTTACTAATGGGAGCTTTATTTTACAGACTGCCTATGCAATACCCATCCTGGCATTTGCATTCGTATGCCACCCTGAGGTGCTACCAATATACAGTGAACTGAAAGAGTAAGGTTCTTAAATTTTGTCCCATACTTCCAGTTAACCATAGTTAGAGATCACTTTCTACGTGTTCTGCCTTGATTGCTGGTGTGTAGAAACACCCACCTGCTAATGATTTATTGCTTTCCATAGTAAGCAGATACTGGCTTTGCTTTGACCTAATAGTCAGGTATTGGTGACAGAGAACCACTGTTCAGAAAGCCGCACTGATCAACATTTACGTAGGAAAGGAGGAATCTGGACAGTCCCTTGAATGATGTGAAATATACTGGGGAAGTTGCTTGCACTGAAACAAATAATTCTGGTTTCTAATAATATCTTAATGAGTTCTGTGTCTGGGTCAGCTGCTGCTTACTTTTAAGGCTTCTTGGGATGCCATTGGTTTTGGTGTCTTACATAGGCTCTTCACCCAGCCCATTTTGCTTATCAAATATCAAAAATCAAATACACTTGCTTAAATCAGCACAAAGTTGACAGTTCGGAAGGGCTAAGAAAATGCATTTGTTCAACAGAAAGAATTACATTACAGGAGGTTGTGCTGCAAAACTCAAGGAGGCCAAGACCCATTACCTCCTATTTTAGCAGGTTTAACCTCAGAAGAAGTAAAAATCCTCAGATGACTTGGGAACATGCTTCCAGGTCCTATAAGCTGAAGATTTTCTTACACCAAATCTTTAACCAAAGGATTTCTAAAGAAAGGATTTGACCTGCAGGAGGTTCTTGAACCTGTAGAACAGCCCTATGTAGATATAAGGGTATGTTCTTATAGAGCTGACTGAAAGCTCTTGTCTATTATTATTACCTGCCCTGTAATTTTAGCCACTCATTTTTTTAGTTAAAATACACCATTTGAGATTGATAGTATATAAATAATAATATACAAGATAACATGGCACATTTATATGTTGTCACTAAGTAAGCAGTAGAAATGGAGTTTCAACACACTTTTGTAAGTCTGGGGTGTTCCTCGCAGAGCTGCGAAGCTTCAAGTAAAGAGCTCTATATAACCAATATATATGCTATGAACTTACTAGCCAGCGAGGGGATGTCAGTAGAGTTATGACTCTTCAGAGTACTTGAACAAATAGAGGCCTTACAAGAATAGCACTGTTACTCTCTTTCTCTCCTACTTCAGTCGCTCCCGAAAGCGGATGCAGAATGTCTCAAATATCTCCATCACTGGCATGCTTATCATGTATCTTCTGGCTGCCCTCTTTGGATACCTTACCTTCTATGGTAGGTCAAAGCTCTGTTCTCTGCAGAATTTTCCTTCTCATCTTAAAACAGGGAAGATGGTTCTATCACACTGAGGCTCAAGTGTTCATGTATTTTCTGTGGGTCCAAGTCCAGGTGTAAGCATTATTCAAACATAATACCCAGTGTGTAACCTCCTGAATAAGCAGTGGGACTTATCCAGCTGTCAGGCCACAAGTTCCTCACCTGTGAGAGGCTCAGAGGCACCTACTAGGGGGACCAGTTGTGTATCTCTTGGGTTTGTGAACTCAGACAACAAGCTGCTGTAAACTTGGCTCTTGGCAAAGGCCAAGAGTGACTACTAAAAATACTCTAGTGTTCAACAGTTTTACATGACACTGTTAAGCGCTACCCACCCTGGCTCTGATGCCACTAATTCAGCTTCACCTATGCTGAAAAACAGGTGCAGATCATTCTAGTGTAAAAAAAATATGGATGAGCTAGACTAACCGGTAGGTAAACAGAGTAGCCCCTGTATTAGCACACCATTTTATGCAAACGCCACCTCTTTTTACCTTGTTAGTTCCTCCGTTACAGCAGAGAAGTGAATGACACAGCACAATCTGCTCTCTATCCCTGAGGTGAGAGGGCTCTGTTTGAGAGCTGGGACACCTGGGTGGAGGTTGAAGGGAGCTGTTCCCAGTTCAGTGAATTGTTTCCTATTTCGTATTGGAGAAATTATTTTTATCTTAGGTTCTGCATCCACTTAATGACTTTGAGAAAGTCATTTGAGATACTGGAGTACAAAGCATCACCTCAGAGCTGTATTACCTTCATCATCTCTGAATGATGGACTTGTACCAGTCATGTTGGGAAAACTCCTCTTTTGTGCCTAGCCTATAACATGTATCTGATGACAGCAGCTGGGCCAAAGCTAATCTCATCTGGCTGCAGTATAAGATCCTTTTGCATGTGCAGATATTGCTTAAGTGATTTAACTCCTTTCTGTTTCCTTTTCGTAGGAGAAGTTGAAGATGAGCTACTTCATACGTACACCAGAGTGTACACCTTCGACACCCTTTTGCTGTCAGTTCGCCTGGCAGTGCTGGTGGCTGTAACCCTGACTGTGCCCCTTGTCCTTTTCCCTGTAAGTAACACAGCTGCTGAAGCTGAAATCGGGGCTAGCCCATACACACTGACTGTATGTACTCAGCACAGACAGACTTTAACATCGAAGAAAAGTAAGCCTGAGTTTTCATTTGGGAGGGTCTGTTTTCTCATATGCAGTTTGACCAGAGCAAGGACCTTAGGCAGTTAGGGTTGCAAATTTTGAAAGACTGAAATAAATCAGTCTTTATAAATAAAACAGAAATAAATCAGGAAAAACTGCCCTGTCTCTGTACTATATTTACTAGAGCAGCAGTGTAAAAGACTTGGGGATATACTGAAACCACTTAGGAGATTTCCTAATACAGACATAGGCACCTACTATAGCATCCAAACTCAGGACAGACACGTGCAGCTCAGGCCACACACGATGCAGGATTGCCAGACATGGCTGCCAAGGTAGAGGGCAGAGGCCCTGTGCACATCTTACATGCTCGACTCTATGGACAGGGCAGGAAGCTAAGTACCAGAACGCAGAGGCAGTCGAGACTCAGCCACACAGTCAGATGTATGAGCAAAGTTTGGAGTTTCTAGGTGCCGTTCACAAGGAAAAAAACCACAATATCCACAGTAGCGGGGACAGAAAGACACAGCTAAACAAATCACTCCGCAGAGGGACTGACCCTCCTCAGGGATCAATCCCCACCTGAAGAGCAGACCTCCAGGTTCCTGAATGCACAAGACCGTCCCTCATGCCTTCCCTGAGCTGCTACGCAGCAGGGCAGAAAATAGTTGATCCTGGTCATTAAGTCTGGGGAGGCCAGTGTGCCATTTGTATGGCACGTGGAAGCCCAGCATCATGCTGCCGGCAGGCTCCCAGCAATCCAAATCACACCATAGCGTTCCCATCTGATGAAAGCAGTAACCCTGGGGTCCTGTTGCTCCATTGTCCTGGATGCAAACACAAGCTCTGTGTAGGTACTATTTCCAGGCTTGCTGACAAATATCTAAGAGTAGCAATGATCATTCAAGGTTGTCTACAAAAAAATAAAGAGTTCTAGTATAAAGCACCCAGAGTGATCAGTCCGTCTAACTTAGTGCGCACCAGTGCTCTGCCTTAAATGTCATGTTTAAACCAGTGACTAGATGCTTAAATGAGCCTTAAAGAACTGGTGACTTTTCATGGGAAAACAAGCTAAGGGCATTGCAAAAGGCTCTTGTACATCAGATGTAACATTTTGCATTTTAACTTTCTGTATAATCCTTTTTATATCTGAATAGTGTGCAAAGGCTTAGCAGTTACATACCACAGCACTAACGGCTCTGTTAAAAGAACTCCTGAGAAAATATCATTTGCTTGTAAGCCAGCATATCAAACAATTTTATACGGCCTATGAGGACAGCCAGCTCAGCAGATCTAATTACTCCAAGTTAGCAGTATAGTTGTATCAACTATTTTTTTATGAATTACCACGTTTGTATTTTCTTAAGGTAGTCAGACTTTATCCTTTTTTCAAAAAAAAAAGAAATCATTGCATTGCTGAAAAAAAATTAAATATAGATCTATGTACCATTAGCCACTGTAAAACTTCAGTTTGACAGCTTTGTTTTAAGGACAATGTCATGGCAGGAATAATGCACAAGATGCTGACAATAAGTGAATAAGAATGCAGGCAGCTGTTCTTTGGTGGAATAAAGCTGTTTTACACCAACTCAGGGGCTGGACAAAATTTTTGCAATCTGCCTCCTCTTCCTAATATTGACTCACATCAACCTGAAAAACATAAAATGCAAAATTCATGTTGTGTTTTCAAATGATGGGCTCCAAGTCTGACTGAACCCCATACATTTACTGAAATGCCAAACTCATCCAGAACAGTTGTCTGTTATTTTAAAACAACCAAACAGAAGTGGGGTTTGAGCTTTTTTCAGTGTAAAAACATTTTTGTTCAACTTGTACTTTTCAAATCTTTTAAGTTTATCACGGTACTTTGGAGTAACACTGTCCCCAGCCACCAAAGGGATTTTCTTTTGACTTTTTTCCTACTTAACATCTTTGCTGATGAAAAAGCAAAAAAACTCTCTCTGTGTTGTGTGAGAAGGAAGTGGAGCAAAAAGGATCCTCTGCAATAGCTTTTAGGATCATAATTTCCAAGTGGCATTGAAAAATATGCTTTTATTTTGATATATATACATATTTAATGAAAATAAAACAACAGCTTGCTCTTCCTCTCACAAAAGCAAATGACAGAACTCCTGTGGGATTTTCAGAGGAATCAGGTTCAGGAATACAGCAACCCATATTTCACCATATTTTGCCCCCTGATTAGTATTCATAGTGGGGGGTTCTTTGGGTTTTTTTTGCTGATATAAGCATATTTCAGTTGAACAGATTTCATGTCCCTGATTTTACACCCTATTTGCTTGACTTCCTTCTACACTGCAAATATTTGAGTTTCTGCATTAAACTGTGAACCCAGTTCTCAAAAACCTACATCAGAGTGAGATTACATTAAGGGAATCAAAGACTGAAAACACATTTCTTCAGTCAGAATTTCTCACAGCAAAAGTAACTAGCATAGATCATTTTAAAAAGTGAAAAGCAAAGATAAATTAATTGCTGTTTTGCTTTCCCTGCTGGTTTTCATCTTACAGATCCGTTCATCTATCAGTGCGTTGCTGTTTCCCAAAAGGCCATTCAGCTGGATAAGGCATTTCCTGATTGCAGCAGTAATTCTTGCTTTTAATAACCTGCTTGTAATTTTTGTCCCGACTATTAAAGACATCTTTGGATTTATTGGTAGGTTTCATAATGACTTTTTGGTTATTCTGTTAATCCTTCCCACAACATATTTACATTCATGGACTGAATGACAGTCTCAGTTTGGGTCTTACAGTAGAGTAATATAAACACAGATTAAAGTTAAAAGGACATCAAAATTCCCAGAGAGCTGACAGACAAAGCTAAAAGTTACCCAACTTCGTTGCTACCTTGCACGAGGCACAAGTAATCCAATAATCCCAGTATAAAATCTGGTAAGGAATTCCCATTTTGACAACAAGGCCATTTAGTGCATGCGGAGGAGAGGGAAATCACCTTTGGTTTTCAAGCACCTATAGCCTAGACAAAATGTATGGACTTCCAAACTGTGATGTTAGAAAATGGAGAAAAGTGATGCATTTCTTTTGATATTCACAGTTCTCCTCCTACCTCTTTCTTTTGGTCAGTTTTGGCCTCTGACCAAAGAGGACCATGAAGAGCCTCCATGCTCTGTGCTGCCTGAGGACTCAGGGATGCAGATATCCTTGAGAAAGACACCTCCATGGGGTTCTGCCTTTTTCGCATTTCATAATCCATGCAGGCAGCTGGTTTGCTCCTCCCTGCCTTTCACACCTGGGCCACCACGTTGGGCTCTGCTGAGAGGAGAGGAGTAGGTACTTGCAGGGCATCCACCCTCCTTTCGATACCTGTTTTCCAGGGTCATCACGCCCTGGGAGTGCCTGTTTGTTCTCGCTTCATCAGCTCACATGCAGACCTCCATACCGCAGGCAGGCACACCCGTCTGAACAAATCCTCTCAGTAATGAGTGCCTCTTTGGGCCCTAAGCACTCAAATAAGTGTTTGGACATCTGCACGAATGCTGTCTACAAAGAGAACCCTTTGTGCAGCTGGGCTTGGAAGAGCAGCTCCCTCCCCACGCTCTCTTTTGTAGGTGCACCACATTGCTTATGTGTCAGACAGCATGGTACTCAGCTCTGCTTTCTCTTCCAGGTGCCTCTTCTGCTACGATGCTGATTTTCATCCTCCCTGCTGCCTTCTACTTGCGGCTCGTTGAGAAGGAGCCCCTGAGGTCTCCCCAGAAGATCGGGGTAAGGGAGCTGGCAGCGATTGCAGAAGGAAGGATGGGAGAGTGTATGCTTTCCACTGGTCACAAATACTCAGGCCTTTGACTTGCAACAGCTGGCAGTTGCTCATAAATGCCAGTGTCTCACGCCAAATACAGGTCGAGCGGTGTGATTCACCTTAACATGGAGAGCCAGGCTTCACAAGCCAAAGTCTTTAGTGCCCTACTGCTACTGATACACAGCAGCAAGTGTCTTAGGTTAAAGTGTGTCTTAAATCACTAGAAAAAGGCATTTATTTAACGAAATCTAAGCTCTAGTTAACACCTGCGCTTGCAAATAACACCAAGACAGTGTATAAGGAGGTGTTGGTTCATGCTAGAAGGCCAGCTGTGGATTAACACGAAGATGTGAGGTAAAGGTTAAGAAAGAAGTTGTACTGCAGATGTAATTAAGTCATCATGAGTTCCCCACTGAGACAGATCCATATACCTGCAGGAGACATATGTGAAGGTCTATCATTTATACAGAACAGGTAGTCATACGTCATGCTGGACTGCCACAGCAGTGCCTTTCATCCTGAACATCAATAGCTATCTGCACATTTAACAATATCACCAAGGAGATGTCCTTTAAAAATTTAATCAGAAAAGTTATGGATGAAGGCATATAATGTAAACAGATGTACATATATACATCTATATACATATTCACAAAAACCATGGAAATGGAAGTTCAACCGATACATGCTGCAAGTATAAAAAAAAAGGTTATCATAAAAGGATTTCTGACAATAACTTTTGGAGCTGTTATTATAGAGAGACTGAATATTTGTTCATGTCTCTGTTCATTCTTCATGTTGCTTTGTTAGGCACATCTAGAATTTCACACCCTACACTGAGATCACATACAGTGTTCATCTTTGTGTTGCAAGGCAGAATATTGTTAAGTGTGGAAAGATTATGGTAAACTAGAGCCTCACTAAAGCAAAGGGTGACTATAAACATCTGAATCACTTGAATATATACAGAAATGCCTTCAGAGAAGAGAGATGGGCTTACCTCTTTGTCTAATAAGGATGAAAAGGATTAACTGAAGCTGTTCTTGATATCAGAGACAATGATTGTTCACTGAAAATTGGTCAGTTTTTAAAAGGAAAAAACTGTCCCACTGTTGTATTTTGTATTGTTTTTCACAGTAACAAAATGGGGGGGGGCGGGGTCAGATCTAGTCTTGTAAAGCCTGGCTTTCTTGGACTGAAATTCACACAGGACTAACTTTGATTCATGTAGCTCTGTATGACATTACTTGAGCTTTAGTCATGGAGAATGACCCAAACTCATGCCCTGGGTGTTAGATAAATGTGGTTCCAGTGGGACAGTCTGTGAACTACAGTCTGTTCAGTCACTTGCTTTATTAACAAAATTTCATTTTCTAATTGCAGGCTCTAATGTTTCTCATACTTGGCATAATCTTCATGATTGTGAGTATGACTCTTATTGTAATGGACTGGATTTACAATCCCCCAAGTTCCAGACATCACTAACCTGTGGAGACAACTGAGTGCTTTTTATACCATAAACATTTGCATTTTGTGCTCTGAAGGACACCTAAATGGGACTGTTATTCCTAGCTAGTAACTGCAGTATTTTGAAGACAGTTTCTGGTAAGGTCACTAGAACTCAATGGAGTCTACATCATCCTTTTCACTAAGGATCATTATTTATCCATTAAGAACCTGACCTTAGCATTTCTGGCCAGGTGAAATGAAATGTGTGGTGTGGATGCTTTCTATTTTCAAAACCAAAACAACTGTGTACATAGTCCTCAAAAATAACTTGGTGTCACCCTTTTCAAACTTTCCCATTATACTAATAACCACAGTTCCTAGAGCCCTGGAGAGCTAATGGCCAGAAAACCAGCTAGAACCTTGTTTTCTATCTGAAGCTCATGGGACTGGCTGCCCAGGTCCAAGAGAAAAGGTACAGTTTCTGTAGGGGAGCTGAAAGGTGACTGCTCCCCAATAACCTGTCTATCAGAAAGGTGACGGCTTTGACAAGCCAGTGGACAAAGCTGAGCATCAGGTTTGTTGCCCAAATTCATCGCCCTTGACAGGTGACGGCTGTCATACAGAATAAAGCTCTCTGGCATAGACTCTGTGCTGGGGCGCATGCTTGAAGAACAGTTGAGCATTCACATTTTGTTATGAAAGATGCCTGTGCTGGAAATGTCAGGCATTTCTGCTGTGGGTTTTTTTGGTTTTCTTTACTTTTTTAATTCTTGTGTGAGCTTGCATCACTGAACAAGTTATATCCTCCATAGAAACTTGTCTTCCATTCTCATGGGAATTTAAGGAGACAACAAGGTGTGGCAAAGCACCCTGTCCAGTATTGTTCAGTACTTGTGTATTTGATAAATGTTCAGTGCAGGAAACTGTAATTTGCTATATATAAAAATATATGTATTTATGTACATAATTTTTTGTTTTCCTCTAGTTACAAAAATGTTACCCTGTGGCAAATGATTTTTAAAATTTTTTTTATGTGTCACTGTTTTCATAGCCACACACTTAATATTGTTTTGAAGAAAACATATTGGATTAGTGGGTTTGTAAAAGGTGCGTTTTTATTCAGCAGTATTTGAAATATACCTGTAGCAAGCCCGAACTGTTACCTGTGTAAAAACACATTCAGATGTTTATTACTTAGGTTACAATAAATTGCAAGTTGTTTTCCTCTTGAGAATTTTTAATACGTGCCTCAAAGTTCTGTATTAACATTGCACACCACAAATTCGGCTAACTTGCTCAGTTGCTGTACCTTAGCTTGCCTATGTGTATGCTAGCATTCAACAACATACCTAATTAAGGTATGCAAAGGAAAAAACATTACTGACAATCATCTCAGGCATATCATGCTATGCAGCTGTGCAAGACGGAAAAAAAAAGGTTAAGTTCCATGTTATATGGAGGCTTAATTAACACCCAGTACCCTCCAGCTTGTGATTTTGGCTGTGCTGTGGAGTACCGACTACATATGCTCTCTGTACACACCAAGGAAAAACAGTCACAGAAGTCACATTAACTCCATAGCAGAGGGAATGAGTGGGAAGGTGCAACTGTTGGTTTTAACATACGTACACAAATCCATGCTCGTGGAAATCTGTTGAGTACACACCTGTGAACTCAGAAAGCCATAAAGCACGCAAAAGTTGTCTCTGCTCGCTCCTCAGCTTTGCATAAAATTCTGTGTGTGTGCGCGTGTATAAATGTGTGTGTGTATAAATGTGTGTATACTCACAGGTTAACTGGAAAAACATATTCCATGCCAGCTGCTACCTTCCTGAGCAGTATTTTATGCTCACTTGAGTACTGTGTCCTTAATATACTGGGCCACGCTTCCTTGCAAATGCCAGTTCTGGCTTTGCAGTTTTTAAAGAAAAAGGTGCGAAAAATCTTTTGCTCTATTTTAAGCAGACTAATACAAATAATGTTGCATTAATACTGAAGCGGCCTTTAACGTTGACTAGAGTTAATAGTAACATACCCACATACCTCTCTTCCTGTTACAATTACTGAGTTACACGTATGGAAGAACTGAATTGTAACTGCATCTTTGCTTTGGAGCAAAAACACATATAGCGACTGCAGCTGCATGTAGAGAGTTAGGAATTCATGTAGCCCACCTAAAATATAGATGACCTCAAGGGAAGTAACAGAAAAACTACAGAACAATGACAATCACTGCCTTACACAGCACAGAACTGTTGGTGTCCAAATAGAGGTAGAGAGTCTGTAAAATGTCAGTTTTTCAAGTTAAAATGTGTTGGTCACAGCAATATGCAGCTGCTGCACACGTTGGGAGCAGGGGTAGTATTGCACACTAACTTATTAGCACTGTTGGGAATGGTGGATGTTGGAGTTTCTTGTTTGTTTTGTAATGTTGACAATAGGCCTTGTGAGGATTTTTATTACAAAACTATCTATGGATGTATAATAAATTAATTTTTCAAAGACCATAGATCTTTTCCTCTTCTGTTTTAGGCTAGCAGGAGAAGGATTTTTTTTTAAAATCAAGCAGAGTCAAACTGGTAGCCTTAAATGAGCATCACTAAAACTGCATTCCCTTTTAAGAGAGAAATTTGTGTATCCATGTATCTGCAGATGAGCAACATGGCAGCCCCTTCATATAAAAACCCTTCTGCATACCCTGTTTTGTATCTATGCATGGAGCTGCACAGACATCACTGGGTAGAGAATGGCTGGTGTTAAAAGTGGGGTTGTCTGCGAGATACTGAATGCCTCGTTCTTTGGAGCATGGGATTAGCCAGGATACACAGTATAGCAGCTAAGTATAGTCACTATTAGGAGCGCGCACCAGATGGTACCACTCTGTATAAATACTTCCTATCATTGCAGCTGTAGGTTTTCCTGCTGTTACATATTTGTCTGGTGTATAATCGTAGCCCAAAATATACTGGTCTACGCACCACTCCAGCACCGATGAGCTCATATGAGAACCACGCTCGCAGACCTGGCCAGCCAGCATTTGCAACCTGTCCACTAATTAGGGAGGCACTGCAGACCCAGACGCTTGTTCAACACCTGCAACATGAACATCCTCCCTGATTTTCTCCTTCCCTTGTGGTTAGGTATCTTTAATTCCCTGCAGCATCTCCTTTGCTCTGTCTTGGTGGTTCTTGAAGTATAACTTCCTTGTGGCAGAAGCTTGTTTTAATTAAACAATTAAAATTGTGGCAAGTGAATGAGGGGAGTTAAAGAAAAGGAAAAGGTATGTCTTCAAGGACAAAAAAGAAAGCAATGAAAATGTATTAGAAACTTTAGTGGTCATAGAGGTGTGTCATTAAATGGATGTGACAAGAATGCCAGAAGTGATATAGAAAAATACAGAAGTAATGAATAAATATTTCAGATCTGGATCTGGAAGGAAGCAGAACAAGGGACACTCATTAGAGGGCAAAGTTCTCTCTCGTCCATAAATAATCAAAGATGATGTTAAACAACATCTATCTGAAAGAAGGGCAGCAGGCCTAGATAAGCCACAAAGCAGCTGGCTCTGGTGTTAATTTTCAGTAAACCCTGGCATGCTTGGCTAGTTCTCAATGGCTGACATAATAGTAATTAGAGCTAGTCAGCAATTACTCACTGAGAGGTCTAGTTGGTGCTATAGGTGGAAAATTACCATTTATTTGACTTTAAATTTCAATGAAATTTTTACTGAAAGTGTGCTATCGCAACAAAATTCTGGCAGAGCCCAGGTAAAAAACTGCCTGGTTTTCCGTTAATCTGCCTAGGAAGGTGCTGGGGGCTCCCGGGGGTTACAGCTTCTGGCCTCCACACCCCCCCAGCAGCTTGGTCCCCCAGGAGGGGGATGGTACTTTGGTACTTTGGTCCTTTGGCTGTGGGTCCAGGATGAGCTCAGGGTCGCATTTCCTCCTGTGGAGCTTGGCCTCAGTGCTCTGGTAGCAATCCTATCAATATTTCCATGGTATATTGTGCTGTCCAGTAGCATCCTGAAAAAAAAAAAAAGAACACCTGGAGAATGTTTTTGGTTAATTAAATCACCACTGACTGCAAATGCTTGAAAGCTTGTACTGAACCTGGGTGATAAAGACAGTTTTTGTGAGACCATGGGAGATACGAAGCTGGAAGGGATCTCAAGTAAGCTCCTGTTCCACACCCAGGTTAGATAACAGTCTTAGGTTAGTGTTTGCAGGCAGCAACATTGGCTCCAGCTGCTCATTTCAGACATTTAGTAAAGTCCAGGAAAAAAAAATATACTGCTGCACTAAGTGCTCTCACAACCACTAAAGCCTGAGAAGAGCTGCTGTTTCCAGCTACACAGAATACACCGCTGATACCTCTGTACTCTCTGGACACTGAGGTGCTGGGGGGGGCGGGAATTCACAGTGCTGCAGAGCTGCCACCTTCATCAGCAAAGCGTAACCTGAAAGGAGTTATGTCATGTGGAGCCTAAGTCCCCCTGCCCACCTGGTGAGCCAAGTTCTAAACCCGATGCATCATCGTATAATGATAAATAGCTTTGGAAATCAATACACTGTCCTAGTTTTGCTATATAAAATGAGATGGAGAACTTGTTATGTTACTAACAATGAAACAGAAGGTGTTTATCACCCAGCAGAAGCAAAACTAAACAGAAAAGGACGCTCGCTTGACCACAGCTCTCCGGGACACTTTGAAGTGGATGTTTCAAGTTCCACACGCTCAAATGGAAAGCATTCACAGAATTCATTCATCTTTACATGCAGCATGTGCCTCTCATGGCACATTTATCTTAAGGCTTGGGAAAGTTACCCTGTCCTCAGTAACAGATTGTCTACCCATAAATTATTACCTAGCTGTTTATTCCCAAAAGGAGGGTCCGTACCTCCTCTTGGGGGTAGCTCACTGACGGCAAGAAGCGATGGCTGCATGCCATCAGCATCAGCCTCCTTTTCCCTCTCTGACCAAGGTGAAATGTCTGCCTTTCCCACCACAGAGCATCCGACCCTTCCCACCCTTTCTTTCTGAGATATCTGGGTTTAGCTTTTACACAAGCAGCTCAAGCAATTGACCCAGTTTCCAGACTGCCGTGGTGAAACTAACGCAACAAACAGCTTCACATGCATGAGTTAATACACATTCTCACATTAAGACTGACACTTGTCCTTTGAATCCCCACCTTCAACTTGGTCCATCCTGAGCAAATGTAGAGGGCTTAGCACAGAACATTTCTGAACTTCCCCAGGAAGAAGCAGTTGCTGAGGTAGACAGCTTTTCACATACCCCACGTTATTTACTGTTTCCTACAGGTCACTTGCTGGTCTCCCCTTGGCTTGCAACAGCACCTCCTCACCATTCAGAGGCACTTCAGCCTAAAATATCACCAGTGGACAGAGATAGGTGCCCTATTTATGTTCTCAAAGTGCCATTGCAGGGGTTAGAAGCCACCTGTTTCCCTCCTTCAGCTACAGAGCAATGTAAGTTGCATATATCTGAAACCTGTGATGAACTGATATAAATCTTCCAATGGGGCCTGGGCTGACTTAATACACTCCTTTGCTCTTGCACTCTACAGTTCATTTTATAAATCTTCTCCAAAATGCCATTCAGACCTTTTTGTTAATCCAGCCTCAAAG
The DNA here is from genome assembly GCA_013401275.1 of Pandion haliaetus. Classification (NCBI taxonomy): domain Eukaryota; kingdom Metazoa; phylum Chordata; class Aves; order Accipitriformes; family Pandionidae; genus Pandion; species Pandion haliaetus. The sequence continues at coordinate 102,964 of VYZV01013945.1, read as the reverse complement.
AAAACAAACATTTGCATTGCCCCTGCTTTTACATCTGTGAGTAACTGGGCAGATACCAGCTGAATAGAAAATTATATTCCCCATTACTTTCTCCAGAAAATCTTATGTCAAACCCTAGGCTGTTGCAGGGAATGTGGTTCCTTATATAGCTCATTAAGAGTCTGCAAGACACTGAATATTGCTGCTAACCTCACCCATAGCGAGTTGTGCAAACATCAGCACAACTTGTACCTAAAGCAACAGTAGACAATTAAAGTATCTATGCTCCTAGAAGCTATTGGGAAATCAATGACAAGATTACCCACAAAGCAAGTTTCCCTGAAATTGTCTCCAATACCCAAGATCTCATAGTACTATGTGAAATACATCAAATTGCATTCAGTCCAACAGCATTCATGGTGGGGTGAGTTAGGCAACCTAGTCAGGAATAACTCATTTTCTTACAGACTCGTCCACACTGCCAGAGCCATGAACAGACATTGTGGTTAAATGGGAATATTTTACCTGGCTTCAGGTACAAAAGAAAAACAAGGACAAGCCAATATTTCTGTAAAAAAAAGAGGGCATCACTGGCATCCTCTGGATGGGATCAAAACTGTTTCCCTCCTATAGACACTGTGCCACCAGCAGCAAAGGGATCACATCCTTAACTTCAGAAGTTGGGAGCGCGCAATTAATACCAGCTCAATCTGTGCTCCAGCCACTTTGAAGCCAAACAGCTACCATGAGAGCCAGCAGAGGGGATGTTTTGCTAAAACACTGGAGTCAACTAAGTGCCAAAGTCCTTAGCCAGCATCTTCCAGATTCAATGCCAAATCAGAGAAAGAACTCACAGCTGTGTGCATGTGTGAAGAAGTTTTTTACAATACTTATTACAGACTGATAGAATATTTCGATTGGTTAACATGGTAAACACCAGGAAGCAAACTATTAGAATGAGAATAAGAAAAGTCTCCTATAGTCCAACTGGATTGTTTCCATTCCAGAGATTTTTTTTTTTTTTTTTTTCATTTTCACTTTTGGGTTTTCTATTCACCATATGCCCCACAATCAGTGAATAATACGAAATAAGCAGTGTGTGGGTGCTAACAGTAAAATGTGAATCCCAGGAGAAGAGGGCCTGCAGGGCATGCTGAGCATTGCCTTCTGCCACCATGGAGCCAGACACAGAATTTTCTCTTCTTTAATCAGGAACCTCTGAGACAGACACCTTTTTTGCCCTGTTGGACACAAAAAACCAATGAGCAAGCATATAAAACCAGTAGCAGGTCACCCCAAATGTCCAAGCCCACCCTGCCTGTGCCACATGCTCCAGCCCCTGAGGCAGCTCCCAGGAACAGCTTTCTCTCTCTGGGAGCTCCAACTAGAAATTGCTCATTGTAGTCCCAACTCCCTTCCCAAAAGCTAAAAATTGCTTTCCTGCAAACCTGCTTGAGGAGCAAAACAGCAAAGGACAGAGGAACGGAGAGAACTTCAGAGTTTTTAAACATGATTACTGAGTGACTGGGAAGGAAAGGGAAGACAGGTACTTTTAGCCTCTGCAATACAACATTCAGCACATGTGAAGAAGACCTGTGGTGTTTGTGCTCCCCGTTTCCATGTGCTGAGATTTCATCTGTGTGCTAGAAACTACTCCATCATCTTTGGTTCTTATATTCTGTCTGCCTTCATCCTTTGATATTTGCTAGTGTCCACATTGGAAGTCTATGCTGGTTACTACAGCTATCTAAACATTGTATTTTAGCACCTCTTGTAAAAATCACCAGGGTCTGAAAAATCACTAGTTATGTCTGTCCCCTTAAGAAACAATGAAGAAAAACTTTTTTTATTTGCTCTGGTAAATTTACCAGTACATTCACATTGGTATATAGCCGTGTTGAAGGTGATGAACAGAAAACAAGGGACAAACGTTCACCAGAATGACAGGTTCCACTATCTGACCCTCACTTCATTTGGGAGATATGAAAACCTCTCTCAGTTGGACTGCAGAAAGTGGGGAACTAGGCAAATACAAACTTTTCTCCAACATCTGCTTAAACATCACCCTTGTGCTCTTTGTCTCCTCATTCCTGAACACAAAAATACTTCACTCGTGACAATTCTCACGCAAGGAGATGACCTGGAGAGCACCAATGTGCAAATGAATTCACCAGAATGATTGCTGCTGCTTTGGGGAGACACATAATCTGTGATGGATAATACACAAACACACATTGCTATAGCAACACTCACACTAATATATGTTTCCACAAAGGTCCAAGCCCTGAGGGACTCGTTCGAGCCTTCGTGAAAAGTTTCAGCTTGCCGATGAGAGAGCAGGCGCAATCCCATGCGATGGAGACAGCCAACTCACCATATATTGCGTAAATTACTGGTCACTTGGGGCTGAAACAAGTGACGTGAAACAGTTTGTGAGAAATCCAGCATCTGACTAAAACCATCCAGAACTAACTAAATAACAAGTGTATTCATAAAAATCCAGGTCTTCCTGTGACAATGCACTGGAATCAGCAAATATGGAGATAACTGCTTACCCTGAAGTGTTAGATCATCTCTGCTAAGGTATGCAGACTTCATACACCACATATCTAATAACGTCCAGCATGAATATACTCCAGTAAAAGCAAGTAGAAAAATTCACATGCACCCAAAGACAAGTGGTAACCAAATCACAAGAAGGAACACATTAAAGATGTTCATGAAATAATTTCTCTTCTTCTATTTTGAGGATCTCCATATATTATCTTTCAATGGAAGAAAATCATACAAGCACTAATATAGGTTAACTTTAAGCATGTGCTTTATTCCATCTCCCTGTATAAAATATCAGTTACAGCATAATCCTCTGGGCTTTTTTCTGGGGTGTCATTGTTCTCTGGTATTCACAGAAATCAGGAACACAAAACATGACATGTCAAGCACCTGACATACTGAACAAAACATGCAATATTTCTAACTCCTGAGTTAAAATCACTTTATATTTACATTTATCCTGCACACAGAGAATTGAGTTGAATGTCAAACAACACATTTGGATTCAGTTTCCACTGATCTACTGATAATGTATCCTTTGAAAGCATTCTGCTCAGTTACATCCAAAGTTCAAATAGAATTTAACCTCAGTGAGGTAGAATCCCAATCAGAAATCAAAAATGTAAAGGAGGAGGAGGACGAGGTGGCATAGTAGTAGCTGAAATTTTGTCCCATCTTCAGAAAGCATGTTTGGCAGCTGCCCTCTGTCTTATCTGTCCATAGTTATATGCTTATCGAAGGATAGGCAGACGGAAGGCAGGGGTGCAACCTGGCAGCAGAAAGCTTATGAATCCAGTCCTGAGATTTATGCAATATAAGGAATTGTATTGTATGTTTTCTCTTTCAGTGTCTCTCATCGCACTGATGAGCCTCAGCCTGGACCAATGTCATTTTTAAGACAACCAGCCTATGCGGGTGGATATTTTAAACATTGTTGGACAAAGCTACATATCATAGAGATCACAAGGTTGGAGGAAGCTGTAGCCATGTGCACAGTGCATTGTTGACACAAGGCAAGATGTCTTTGTTTATTAGGCACCAATTAGGTATTTCTTTGTGTTAAATACCCTTTCCTAATCGGCACTGCTCACTGGCATGCCTCCACGCGAACTGTTAGCCCCAGCAACAGCCTTTAGCCGAAGGAATCAGAAACAGCCAGACACTTACCCCAACCAGTGTCTGTGGACAATCCTACTGGCACTTCTGCCTGGAGAAAGCATCCAGCCACATATCTCTGAGAAGAGTTTTCAGCATTAGCAAAAAAAACATGAACTGCTAACCGTGAGACATTAAATCTTTCCACGAGAGGGTAGAGAAGGGAACCTAGCCACAGCAGGCACAGCTGCTTGCTGGACGTCGGGATCACCCACACCAGCATTGCACCCAGCAGTGCCCAGATGTCCTTTCCAGAGCTGGCTGGAGCAGCTTGAACCCAGCAGGCTGATTGTGACAATCACTCACTTGTCCCTTCCAGTGGCTCTGCTGTGGGAACTGCATTTTCAACACAGGGCAGGAACGTTGCAGAGGGCAAGTGATATTTCAAATGGTGAAGCCCTTCATATGGAGGGTCACTGAATCAGCTGCCTGATACCCCTTTAACTTTCAGGTTGTGAGTAAATTTGATGCTAAACAAATCCACTGATACCTGTTCTCTGAGATAGTCTGTCTATTGTAACCAACAAAACTGCTTCCACTTGCATTTGTTTCTATGTATGAGAAAAGAAAATTTCTCTCTGACATTTCTGGCAATGCCAAACAGCTCTGCACTCAGTAACACATGACGTGCACAAGAGAAATGAGCATTTTGGAATCATCTCCACATTGCTGTTTCCTGATTGCTCATGCCTGTGTAAAGACTTCTTGCAGAGCATGACATACTAATCCTCACAACTACCACAAACAAGCTGAAGAGGAATTTCTGCCATACTCACTCCTGTCCCTTAAAGAATCACCTTTAAACTGATTGAATAAGAGCCTGGTATGGTGACAGATCATACACAGTCACTGCTGCTCTATGCCACCTTGCAGAGAGCAGTGGGCGCTGTCTGTCTGACCCTCTGACTCATGTTTTGAAGAAGACGCCATGAGCTGCTTCATCCAGGATAATTTCACATACATCCTGAGGCATGAGGCGGTCAGCAGAGGTGGGGTGACAGAAACAAAGCTGATTTTAAAATGACAAATTTCCCACAATAGATGCTAGAAGGAAAAAAAAACAGGTTTCCCCAATTACAACTGAAGAAATGACAAGCCAGTCCCTAGGCTAATGTACCATTGAACTGGGAGGGAGCAGGTATGTCTATCTTGACTCTACAGGGAGAAGACAGCTTTTGTCTGACTGTTAAACTTTAGGTAAGATATATAAGTAGAAAAAAACCATAGATGTGATGGTCCATACGTTCAAAATTTCTATCATTATAGTTTTAATTACTGCTGCCATGAGTAGCAAGAAAGATAACAGAGCATGAAGGAATCACATTCAAATGCAGTAAAATCCTGTCTGCCTTCACTGGGGAAATGGCAGCACTGAATTGGCAGGAAAGAAAAGCATTACAAACGGCACTGATGTGCTAAGGAACTGAGGCTAAGCTCATCACAGTAACCATAATACTTGGAGAAATTATTCAAAACCAAAGCAGGATCATCTCATTTGTCCCACAGGAGAGAGGATTCACTCAGGCACTGCTGAGACCTTCCATGAGCTGCATCCCAGGGTAAGTTTGGAGGGGATACTAATAACCATGCGAATGGGGCAGCAGCAGAAGGCATCCCTGAGCAGTTCACCCCCTGAATGCTCACCCAGGGTGCCAGGCCAGTGCTGCAGCCCATGGTGCTGGGGCTTACGCTGATACCAGCGCCTGAAAAGGTGTGGTCATGCTGTGGAGCAGAGTGGCTCTGTGACCAAGCTTACCCTCAGCAGCACCGTCCGTTCAGTCTGCCCTCTGATACCAGCTAGCAGATTATCTCCTCTGCAGGTAACATCTCTCAGTACAGAAATAGCAAAGCTGGCTCTACTCAGGGCAGCGTGGCTGTGGCTACACTAGCACAGAAAATGCGTCTGAGCAGTACCAAGTAGCTCATGTCCACATAGACAAACTTGTTTCCACCCCCAAGTGAGATGGCTGTGTCCATTCTGCCTCCAGCCCATGCTCTCCAAACTGTTCCTGTCCACCTTGGTCTGAAGAGGAGTTCATTGGCACAGGAGAAAATCATACCAAGGTGTGCGTCAACAATTAAGGGCCACTGTCCGAGTCTATATTCCGGCCCTGATATTTTTAGTACGGCCGAAGTACACAAATCAGGTTCATTTCAGTCAGACACAGCTCTGCTCCTGCTGAGCCAGTTGGAAGCAGTGTGTCCACAGCCCCAAAGAACAACACCAGGAGCTGGTAAACCTGACCTGGCTCTGTACCTCTGCAGCCAGCTCTCTCTTGCTCCCTGCTCCAGGAGCTCAGGACCGATGCCTGTGATCCCACCTGACCTGGCTTCCAGCACCCACACGGCAGCACACGTGAGCTGGGAAGCCCTCCCTGAATGAACCTGGCAGCAGGATGCAGAAATTCAAGCTGGCTTTATGGGGAGCCGCCTTGGGAAGCTGTAGTACCTGTATTACTCAGGTCTTCCAGCGTCGCTTTCCCTTGGCTAACAGAAAGCTGACAGGATATAACAGCAGTGAGGAAACAAGCAAAAGCTTACGCTACAGACTGGCATCCAGGAAAGCGCTTAGAATAGCACAAACGAAACGTTAATTTGCACTTTTAGCTTCCATTGTAGGACTTCTCTTTGGTACAGTTTCTTTGTCCTTCACATGCATATTAAATGATGTAGAGCCTGATCCTGAAGCTTTTATGTGTTCACTTATTTTGAGTGTCCGCTCCTGCAAGAAGGTGTGGTATACATGTACCTGCAGGACTAAGGTCTAAGTGACCGTTTCCACCTCCTTGTTTGTATAACATTGATCATCTCTTTGTACTTTTACCTTATTTCCCTGGCAAAAACCTTTCAAAGTCAAAGGAAATGAAACAATACTTCCCTCTACTGGAAGACCCAGGAATTCTGGAAATTAATGTGAAGTGTTAAATTTTTCTGAGCTACTTTTGCTAGGTCAAGAAGACAGACCACAGCAGCAGGGGATGAAGAAGATGACACAGGGGAGTTGTTACAATTTTTTTTGGTTGCTTCTTAGCCCTGGATTAAAGCATTGGGGAGCTCCTATATAACTCACTCTTTTTCCTCAAAGTTTTAGTCAGTGTGACATGTTTATTATTTTAATTATCAATGCACCTCTGAAAACCCTCATGCCACTCAGGTTATATGCTGAGATTTTTTTAAGTCTCACTGTGTATGTAATTTTCTGAGTCTGTTGCATGATTATTAGGTAGATTTTCACGGGGTGCAATTACATGGCTTTTTCCAGGACTCCAATGAGAGTTTTGGAAAAAAAAAATCATCCAACACCAATGAACATCTCTGAAACTCCCATTGGGGGTGTGAATCAATGGCTAGCCGTGGGCAGGCTCTAGGGGACATGAAAAATTTCACTGGTGGCTTATAGATCTTGTTGAGAAGGCTGTTCCACAGGGCTGGAAAGGGTGATTCCCACCAGTGTCATGGGAGCCGTGAGATTTCCAGCTTTTTTTATAAATCATGATCATGTAAAGCAAGGTTAAGCACCAGCTGTCCCATTCCTGGTTTCCAGGCATCATCTACTGACAGCTGTCCATAAGCTTTTCTATAGATAGATTTCTACTGGTTGTGGAGGACACAGGGAAATTTGATAATAGGGGTAATTTATACCAAGTAATTCCCAGATACCTCTGTTCCCAGTTTTGTCTCTGTCAGGTTGTCTCCCAGTCTCTCACGGGGTTCTGCACAATAATTACATTACCTTCCATATGTTCTGATCATGCATAACTTACTTCTATAATCAAATTAGGCCCACAAAAGTAAGTCTGATCAACAGGCTTAACGCCTACAAATATATCTTCATATGAAATACAAAGTGTCCTGAATTGCCCTTTAACTGATGAAGTATCGTTATCTAACACCTCTTTAACTGATGAGGTAACAGATGAGGTATTTCAGCTGCTAGTAAACGTTACCATTTCTGGGCTGAAGCATAGAACTACACAACAGCAAAACTGTAGGCAGGAAAACAGCCACAAAACAGATTTTTCAACTGAAAACAGAAAGAATTATAGATAAGATCTCCATGGTCAGATCTTGAGACCATCTTTGGTATGGATCCAGCTCTTACTGAAGGAAAGCTTTTACCAATTCAGTAGTAGTTGTTCAAGGACAGCGGCTCTAATTCAGAGCTCACATTTTGCCAGGTCTCTGGAATTAACACCTGCTACTTTGGAAAGAGTGCCATGGCATCCCTCGGGGGCTAAAAGAGGTCAGACTGCCCTCCCCTGCCTCCTCAGATCTACTTGAATCACTGCGTTAGCAAGCTGGCTAAAAAAAAACCCAAAAGGTAATAACACAACTTGATTCATGGGTTTGACATGTTCAGCTGAGAACTCTTCCCTGCCTTTTTGTTCAGTTAGTCAGTTCTTCTGTTTCACAAGGGACCTCGGACAATATGTTTCTTTCCTGCATCCAGGAACATGCTCACCCGAAGTCTGAAAAGGAAGGAAAACATAGTGTTGCTAAAAATGACCGTATCGTCACTTCACGCAGGTCACGAGCTCTTTATGCTAGCAGCTAAGCAGCCATGCTCAGCTAGCTCCACTCAATCAAATCAGGTTGCATGTATGAGTAACTACTTATTCAGCCTCATACAGAATTCAGAATCTGGTCATTTAAAGTCAGAATCAGAAATGAGAAGACCATAGCAGATCACAAGGCCTAAGTCACATTGTAGGAAAGGACTTCATGTTCTTAATTATTCAGAGCAGTGGGACCTCAAGACTTGGCATCTTGCATTGTGCAGAAAAAAAAGGGCCTTTTTTTGTAGGAAAACAGAGCACCAACCTCCCAGAAAAAACATAGCTGGAAAGAATAGAGCTGGAGAGATTTCCTTTTACGGCAAGTCTCTCAGCCATTTACTGATTTATTATTAAAATTTGTACTGCTGCCATGCTAAAAGGCTCTGGCTAGCTTGGACTCCACTAGGTTGACTTTATCTGCAGCTTGAGGCTCGGGTTCAGCCTGTAGCCCAAAGCCCAAGACCACTGATACTTCCAGCCTAAAGGTCACCCACTGGTCCTTTAAGCCAGGAAACTGGGGCAGAGAAGGAGAGGTTCCCAGGCAAGGGCTGTCCCTACAGGTAGCATGGTCACTGCTAGCTCAACAGCTTTTGTTCTGAAATTGGGACTGAATTTGAGAAGAATAAGTGAAAGCCTCAGTCTCTGCAGACTTTCACATCCAGTCCTTCAGAGCTGTACGCCTTGCTGCAGAATACAGAGGTCCATCACTCCCCATGTATAAATAGGCATTTGCAGAATGGGGGGAAATTTCAACCACCTTTATGAGATAGATACTCCTGAGTGCAGCAACAACTGCTTTTAAAAAGCCTGATAACAGCCCACTGTGTCTGTGGCATTGATCTCACACTGGCTTTGCTCACTGTGGGTAATAAAGTTGTAAATTCAACTATGCAACACATGGGGCTATTTTTTTATTTGGTGACTGTTGCCCCCATATTGAACTAGTTCAGTCACATTCATCATACGCTTGGTCTGACAGATCCCAGTGTGACTGGAAAAAAGTTGTGCATCCTTTCCACAGTACCACCTATGACTAGCCTGCCCAGTTTGGCCATATTTTACCCCCCAAAAGGCACAGTCTGAGGCAATAAAGTCCTAGAGATTACTTTGCTTGGCCACTTGGTCCCTCTGACCGCAGATGCCTGGCAGAGTCCTGAGGGAAAGCACGTTCCTGCTGCCCCCTGAGCTGCACCCTGCAGTGGTGCTGCACCTTGACAGTGGTCAGCCTTGCAGAAAGCCATCTGAGCACTCACTGCTCCCCACTGCATTTGTATTTTTCTGGGCAGCTGGGGATTATACTTTCAGGTTGGTGAGCAGTGGAAACCATGGCTTACAGCAGCTGGGAACTGCTAAAATAAGCCTTTTGCTGTTCGTGTACTTGAAAGCAAAGATTTAGGGTCCCAGGACTTCAAGAGAAGGCTGCAGCACCTGGGGGCTAGTTAGCAGTATGTGTCAGGGGTGCTGAGCTTCAGCCTCACGGGTGCTGCAGGGTAGCACGAAACAGTCACAGAGAGACTAATCCTAGATGGCTTCATTTTGTAGTTCTGCCTCTGGATAACTGCAACTGATGAGTTTCCTGTAAGAACAGGATTTTGCATATATAGACAAACAATAAGTATGTTTAAACAGGAGTCGAAGAAAGCAAAGATCAAACGAGTAGCATGTGGTATACTCATAACATCCATGAAATCATAAATTGAGCACTTCAAGACCCATTGCCCTTTAGTGCCACCCATTTTTTCTGTTTCCTGGCTCCCAGGCCATGAAAGGTTAGCCACTCCAGAGCAGGCTATTGCTAAACAGTCTTCAAACAGCATGTAATTGCCAAGAGAGACCCTTTAGATTTTACATGTCCTTGTGAATTATTAGCCTTCACTGCACAAAGGAGCCTAAGAAGAGCCGTTGAAAATAATACCCCACGAGTTAGACATGGCCTCTGTTTGTCAAGTCTCTAATGGCACTACCATGGGAGGAACCCCTTGCCAAAGAGTCTCCTCTTCTGATGCAGCAACATGACACTATGAAATCCACTTTTTTATTTCCTTGTTATGGGCACTAGATGCCATATGCTGCCAAGGGCCACAGGACCTGCCCTGCCCATCCCCATCTAATGTCTGACACCCAGAACTCCAGAGCAGTTCTCTGGGAGCAAACACAAGGGTCATATCATCAATAGCAGCAGGGCTGTCCTCCTTCGAAGATTTTATTTCAAGGTGGTATGCCCTTCTGAAACTCATGCCCTAGGCAGCCACGTGACATCAAACATGAAGCAGGTTTTGCAACAAGAAATCCTGAGGCATGTGTTACCCAAGCTAAATATTCAGCATAGCTCATTAAAATGGCCACTCTCCATGTTACTTTTTTTCTCTCTCAGCTGTCTTAAACAGAACAGTCAACCCAAAGAATCACGTATTCTCCTCAGCCTTTTTCACAGGGGCTGTTTTCTAAACCTTCAGGAGTTTCTCATTTGCTCACCTCTGTTCTCCAACTAATTTGTCTGCATTTTCTATTCCAGATCTTGCTCAAATACTCCAGAATCACATGCGCAGCTTTTAAAATAGCAGAATAAGTTTTATGCAGCAAGTCCATATAACAGGAGAATAGGTAAGCCATCTATCTCAATGCTCTGTGTGTAGTATACAGCACGCAGAGAGGAAGGGCAATGCCTCCCCATGCTTCCTACTCTGACTCTGCATATGGCTGGCTGTTATTTGGTTTATGTTCCATTATAACCCCCAGATCCCTTTTTTTGCTTTGCTGCTGCATAAACACTTGCACCTTATTTGTAATTCTGCATTTGATTTTGCCTCACTAGACACAGAACTTTTTACTTGTCATGAAATCAATCAGGTGAAGTTTACTAATGACATTTCCCCAGTTGATTTAATTTGGAATTCTCTTGCTCTCACAGTAATCTCCATCCCGCTTAGATTGCTTAGGCCTTGCATTTCTCCACCACCTCATGATGAAGTTCAGCAGCCCCTGTTAAGACCTATTTACCAAAATATTTGCTGTTCCAGACCATACTCTGAGCCCCTCACGGGTAAAATTGTGTCAGAACCAGAAGCCTGGAAAAAAAAACCAACATAAGGAATATTTCAGCCTCTTCTTGTCCTTTACAGACTGGTCAAAGGAAAAAATTCAGGTGTTGTTTTGGCACATGGAACGTATTTCATCCTAGCGCAAGGAAAAGTTTTCAGACATGATCAAAAGATTTTAGATTGGGAGATTTTAAACCTGGATAATCCGGCCACACAAGTGTGGATGAACTAGCAACACAGGTATTCTGTTACATCTGTTACAGTTCACTACTATTCTCCATTAAGAAATTAATCTGCGTGTTTCTTCCTGCACTTCACATGTGTTTCTAGAATTTTTATGTAATCTCTAAACTGTCACTCATTTTCTCCTTAAGTTTTCCTTCCCCTATTTTTCCATCCTAACTGATATATTTGAAGGCTAGGGACCGCTATCTACCCTCACCTCATGAGTGCCCAGACCAGAAGACTCCCTGAATTCTCATGTGGAAAAAAAAATCAAGCCCTGAGGTAAAGATTTATAGTGCTGGAGTATCTACCGCTGCCATAAGCAAGCAATTCCAGTGCCTGCCTTATGGCAGACAAGTAAAAGGTGACTTGACGTGAGTGTCCCACAACCCAACAGCAGGATCAGGAGAAAAGCCCAGCTGCTTCCTGCCCCCAGCGCTCACCTCTCTCTTCAACACTATGACCTCTAGAAATCTAGTCCTTTCCACCGTGCTTCTTTGGCTGTACCGCTACATTTGAAACTGGACGCAACCTACCAAACAATATTGATTGAAACATTATGTTATTGTATTACTTTCAATAGCACTCTACTCCAAACTAAAATAGCATTTGCCTTTGACCCTCTGTACCAGGTGTTTTCACTGAGCTATCCACAACGACATCTGTTTTCCTGAGTGACTACAAATCATTTCCAACTCAAATTACTCTTTCCACATGCATATGCAGTATTTAATATGCTATTGTATTGTTGTGTTGGGTGGCTTAGTTTGGTCCCTCTGACTAGTGAGTGACACGGTATTTTTATTAACCTAGATAAACCGTTATCTGCAAGATTTATGTCTGATCTTCTTCACTCCCTCTTCCACCAGCTTAACACATTTTTTTAAAACATCAGTCAAGACAGATCCATGTGTTATCAAGTCAGCTCCTACTGTTTTCTAACCAGTTACAAGATCAGCCTGACCTTTATCCACTTGCTTAGTGAATAGCTCATTCTGGGGACTTTTGTCCAAACCCCTATTCAAAGGAAGGCGTATGCACTATCACTACATCACCTTGTCTCTCTAGGAAGAAAGGTGACACCACACTAGTAGAATAGTGTAGAAACTTCCCATTTTTCCCCAGATATCAAATGGTCATTCATCTCCTCTACAGTACAGAAGAAAAGAGGTGATTGGAGGGATGAAACAAGAAAGGATTATTTAGGTTGTCTTACATAACTATTTAGAACACAAACACATAAACTTTTCAGTCTGAAGCAAAAGATCACATCAAATGAAAAGTATGGTCCATCAGTACAATTTGTGGAAGGATGCCTCAACTCAGTGAGAATTGACTACATACCTCTAGGACTAGGGGTAACAGTTTTAAACTGAAGGAGGGTAGATTTAGATTAGATATTAGGAGGAAATTGTTTACTGTGAGGGTGGTGAGACACTCAAATAGATTGCCCAGAGAAGTTGTGGATGCCCCATCCCTGGAAGTGTTCAAGACCAGGTTGGATGGGGCTTTGAGCAACCTGGTCTAGTGGAAGGTATCCCTGTCCATGGCAGAGGGGTTGGAAGTAGATTATCTTTAGGGTCCATTCCAACCCAAACCATTCTATGATTCTATTAATTTCTCACATAGGAGCCACTGGAAAGCTTCTCAGTAGCTTTTGTCTCATTTCAAGGTGCTCCAATCCAACAACAAAAGGATTTGGGCACATGAAAGTGGGATCTAGACACTTCAGTCACATTTCTTCACATCTCTGTTGAGTTTCCACCTACCCTGGCATACACAAAGTGAGTGGGAGTGAGAGCTGGCCAGAGAACTGCTGCTCCGCAGGCTCGTCCCCTGCAAGATCTGCAGGAGCAGCTTTGCTGGCACGGGGCCAATGTCGGGTGGGCTGGTAACAAGCAGCAGATGGTGAAGTGTGAGGGCATAAAGGACATGCTGGAAGTCACAGTCTGCAGTTCCACAAATCATACTATCTTTTATCTATTCTCACTGCTCAGAGTGGACTGATAGCGTACAGATCCTCATGTCAGCCTGGGTTCCCATGGAAATGAAGATTGTGCAATTTCTTTTTCTCTCTTTTTCTGCCAGCTCTTCCTGCTGCTTTCTGGACCGATTTTTGGCCCATTTTGGTGCAATCTGACAGAACCTCACAGCCCTCAAGAAATTAATGTTTCTAAGAGTTGCATGAAAATCAGCACCTCTGGAGAGAAGACATCCAAATCAGAGCCTTCGCCAGGGGAAAGGTTGCAAATTGAGCCTTCTTCCACTGGCCTGTTTGGCTATTTGGCCATAACTCCAGCCAGACACAAAATGTCTTGCCTCTTGCCTAGCCAGCAATTAGGGGAAACAGCAGGGTGCTATAGACAGGTTTAAGGAACCTTTCCTTAGGGAAAAAGGAAAGATTGCCAAGAGCTACAAGGAACATTATTTCAGCAGACACAGAGGAGCAGCCCAGCTTAGTTAGCACAGAGGCAGTTGCTCCCAGCTCCCCTGGGCTTCCATGTCCAGCAGGAACTAGCAATATTGGAGGCAAAATACTTTCAATCAGACAAAACCTCCAGCTGAGCCCCAAACCAACCTCCCTGCCTTCCCCCAGTGTGAGCCCTGGCTTTTCCACCCATTCCTTGAGCATGAGTAACACAGCGGACGCCATCTGAACCAGCTCCAGGCTTTTAGCTGCAAGGGCGAAGTTGGGTTTTGCCACACTGTGTTTGAGGGGTTGGGAAGTGGCTGTTCCTGCCATGGGAGGAAGAGGAAGGGATGGTGTGGGGCCGAAGAGCCAGGCTGTCCACTTCTACAGCCCACAGGGCAGTGATGGGGTGACTGCTTCCACCAGCAACGGCCAGACACGAGCTCAGCATCTACCCCAACACACCCCTAAGTGGCAGAAAGCAGCAAACCTCACATTCCAGGGCTGTGGCTTGGTCCCAGCAGGGGATAAGACCAGAGGTGTTTTACCATCCTCGGGATCTGCTGTCCTCAGCCAGTGCATGCCTCACTTGAGTGTAGAGCCAGGTCTGGGTTTCTCCCAGAAGACAGCAGTTGCTGCTTCCCTTCTAGTTGGATCCCGGGAGCAGCCTTTAACTTTGAAGTCCTTAAGACTGTTTTCTGAAGTGGTTCCACTTTGCAAGGAAACTTCACTGAGACCAGAGAGGGAGGACATCCTGGGTGAACTTTGTAGCTTCTCAACACTTAGCAAGGCAGGGGAAAGTTTGGGCTCCTGTACGACCTCCAAGAACCAGCTCTGCATTTTATCCGAACAGTGTGAATTGTAAAAGAAAATAAATCTATTGGCGATATTCAAACCCAGTTTGTCTGATGCAAAACGTTGTGCAAACAGAAGTAGATATAAAGCCATTTTGTAGTCTCGATTTCTCCCAATACAGTGATTAAGCCAGCCACCCAGTGTCGTCTGAAAAGCCTCAGACATTTTGAAGAGTTTTCCTTGCCCCCTTCAGGGACAGCAAAAGTGGGGGCGGGGGAGGAGGGGAGAATTAAAGCTTTTCTACATCTGTTTAAGGAAAACACTAGATAGATAATACTTGATTTCACATTTGTGGGAGAATGATTACAGCCAAAGGTTTGATATGTGTTCTTGCAACACAGAAAGATATTCTGGGGGGGTTGCAGCCACTAAAATGATGTGTTCTGATGTGGATAAACACTCCATTATCTGAGAAACTGAATCATTATTCCTCAATGGTAGTGTTATGACATATTTTTAATTGGGAGCTTATGTTGATAACAACAAAAAGTGCATCATCTTTTCCAGGAAGCTAGCCTAATGCAGGGATCCATTTGATCTTCTGATTCCTCTATCGACTTTGTGCTGCATGCCAAAATAACAAGTCATGCCTTCATGTCACTGCTAGAAATGAGCTTAGCCAGAGTTCATCTCCAGACAGAAAACATACCCAGAGTCTGAAGGGATTTGAAATCACTAAATCACAGGTCGGGAACCGGCATCCAACAGCAGTTTGGAATAATTTGGGAGGATGGGAATAGAAGTGGGGAGGGGGGGGCGGAAGAGCAAGAAATTGCAACAGAACTTAGAAAAGGAGATCAACGAAAGCACTTTAAATGCAGTTTGGTTCTGATACTTTAAGTAGTCAAAGGCTACTGACAAGAAGAATTTGTGCCAATGCATTGAAAACATCAAGGATGAGTGTGCTATTCCCAGCCTTCATGGGGGAGGGATTTTAGGGCTGGTCCATTAGCTCTCCTGAGCACCGCTGCTGCTGCTGCTGTGCAATGCACCTGGCTCCCAGCCAGCTGCAGCGATGGAGAGGGCTCTGTCCCACCATTGCACCCTAGCTTTTTTATCTGTCACCCAAGTGAAGATGTAAATTTTACTCTTAACAAAGTATCTCCATCATTCACAGTGAGCAACCTAGAAAAATTGTGGACAGTTTGCCCACCTGTAAGAATATCCTGAAGTATTGCAATAACAGCATTCTCCAGAAGCCTCTTTGGCATATATAACACCAAAGGCCGAAGCAGATGGCAGCCACGCTATGACTTGGCTAACACATATAGGTGCTCCACATTACACCTATGGCTTGGATGACACGTTCAATAGCCTTCCTCCCCCCCAAGTTATTCACTCCAAGGCCCCATTCTGCTGATTCTCATGAAGCCAGGCAGAAAGGGGTGACCCTGTTCCCCCCTGCTATCGTGCCTGTACTGCAGGTTTGCCACTAGAGGACACTGNGGGGGGGCTGCTGGGGAGGGGGGCGTCTGTGGGCCCACACCACTGCTTTCTCCCACTTACGAAAAGCCTGGGAAAGCTGGAAACTGGAGGGGGGTTCTCAGCTGCACCAGCAGTGGTTTGCCACTCCAGGCTATGACTCTTAGACATTTTCCATCCCTTTGGGATTCTTTCATTTTATATTTGGGGTGCATTTTTGATGCCGTGGGGGAGGAAAAGTGGGAAATCAATGTTATTTTGTATTGTGCAAAACTCGATGTGTTTGTTTATGATGGGCTTTTTACTAGGGAGCCCATTCAAAAGGAATTGTGAAAGAAACCAAACAGGAAAGGGTGGAACAATGATCTCGATAAGAAGCATCACAGGCAATGCTCAAACACAATAGTTAGATTTACAGCCTGGAAGATGTGAGGGCTCTGCCCCAACCCCAGTGAAACTGCTGTTTTTCTAAGGCTGTAGATCCGGAGATCAAAGGGTAAAGATCAAGCCTGCAGAAGGAGCAGGAGAGAAAGGGCTGGAAAAGCTCTTTTAGGCTCATGAGGCTGACAGAGGCACGAAGTCTGCCCTAGGCAAGTTGTGACTTGGTCTCCAAGACAACAAAGTCTAATCGACTTGTACGAAGTCTCATCTACTCATGGGCACAAGGGGAGTGCTGAGTACAGGGTGGCAGCGTGTAAATATGTTTCTGCCCTTTTAAATCAATGTCACAGAAGTCCAAGTACTTCAGACACATAAGTCATTCTTCATTATAAAGAAGCTCTTTAATGGTAGGCAGCAACCCATAACTGTCCACACATGCTCCCAGGAGGGACTAGCTACCTGACCACAACTGTGGGACTGTGATGGGTATCACCCTTCATGAGCGAGGAGCTTGATCCAGGCAACTTCTTGGGGGTGGCTAGCTGGAAGGGGCTGCACCAAATGCCAGCACCAGTACTAGGGTGTGTCAGAAGCAGGGCTGGCTCCTGGTACAGGCAGAACAGGCAGCAGACCACCTGAGGAGAGAAAAATGGACCAGGCTCCCTTCTTACTTGTCCTCTCTCAGGAGAGCTAATGTAGTTGGTGATGCCAAGGCAAGGTAAGTCAGGCAGGTGAGTTCGTAGCTATTGCAACGAGCCACAACCCTCCCGCAAGAGAGACCTCCCTGCTTTCCCCCACTGCATTTCTCACAGATCCGCTTGCAAGGGGCATCTGGTTTTCCAAGATCCTCTTCATGAAGTTGCCACCCTGCCGCACCTTCCCAATGCAGGCACATCCTAGCTCTGGTCTGCAAGGGATGGATGCCCTCAAGGGTGGCCTGAAGCCAGCTCCAAGCAAAGCCTTGACAAGGCACCTGAGGAGGAGCCCACCAAGATCCATCGCCAAAATTAAATCACCATGTGAATGACACCAAGGCACCACCACCACCTCTGGGAGAGAAGAATAAAAAGGTTTGCCATCAAAAGCATGACGCAGGCCCTGTGACAGTGGAGAGGGACAAGTACATGTGTGTGTAGGAGGGGACAGCCACCACACCATGGTGCAGCTATGCTGGCAGTGCTACTGATGGCAGGAAGGATCGTCCCCTTGGCACCTTTCACGCCCCAGCATTTGGAAAGCCATGCTGAGTTTGTGGGATGATTCATAGCACTGTGGTGGGCACAGAGTGCCTCAGAGCTGATTTTGGAAATAGAAGGTCCTTTATGACACTTCTGTGCCTTTTCCTTCTTTGAACAAATACTTTAGGACAGAGCCAATTCCTGTTCTTCACCATTAAGCACAGTACAGCAGTCTTTGCACCAAATATTGCAACTAGTAAGCATCTCCAGCTACTAAAACCTGCAGTAGGGAAGGGAAGGACAGTAGGAGCATGGGAATGGGGCTGTTCTTCCCAGCAGCTACCCACAACCTCTCATGGTGGGCAGAAGTTGAGGTACACTAAGTAGAGGACAAGGGAAGAAGAAATTAATTTAATTTTTTTTTTTAATTGCTGACAAACATTAACCTTTATTCAGTTACTGTATTTTCCATGCCACTAGACAACACACTGTCACTGCAGAAGCTGAAGGAGACCTTCCTCCAAATTCCCTATTTCCCGGCAGGCAGGACAAGCTCACAGAGGTGGAACAGGTCCAATTCCGAAGAGGATTGCAAACCACCATCTCAGGAAGCATCCCAGCCAGGAGACTATAGGATGTTTGATGGGAGAGGGAAGAATAAAGGTTGATTTCACCAGTTACCCCATAGCCCTTGGCTTCTTTTTGAATCTTTCTATGTAGCAGATTTGATTTATTTCTGAAACATCAAACCAAACCATTCAGGCAATTCTGAGTTCTTCCCTGTTCTGTTCATCCATACTGTTGCCAAGCTTGTCCCCAGTCCATAGGCACCCACTGCTAAGCTGAAATTGCATTTGCAGAGCACAAACTATNAAAAAAAAAAAAAAAAAAAAAGCAGCCTGTTTTAATATCCAAATGGATTTTAAGACAAGCAAGAGTGATTTATTTTTTCAAACACAAAGAGGGAAACTTTAAGTTTCTGGAAAACTTGCCCATGTCAAAATCCTCACAGCCACCAAGAGGCAAGAATACAGCTTTAAATCACAGCATGAGACAGGAGGGGCTGCACAACCTTGTCACGCACAGCCAAAATCAAGAGCCTGGAAGGAGTCTAGATAAATCCCATATTGACGTAACTCATACTTTCTTTCACCTCTCCAGCCCCAACCCTCAGGACTGTATCAAGATAGACTCCTGCTAGGTTATCCAAGCTCAGCATTACTCAATTCTCTGTGGGTGCACCCCCCGCCTCACCCACTCCTCACCTCTGCTCTCTGGCCCCGACGTCCAGGGGAGCTCAAGGTGGAGCCTCTCGCATACCTCCAGTCTCACTCCAGTGACTGTAATGACAACATCCAATGCTTGTTTAACTTCTGGGATTGCCCAAAAGATCTATATTTAGGAGAAAAAATGTAAAAAGTTGCCCCTTTGACTTGTGCTCTCAGGAAGTTCCTGGCTCCTGCAAGTCTCCCTGTACCAAAGCTAACTATTAAGCTCTTGTTATTGCAGCCCATTTCAGTAACAGCAGTTGCCCAGTAAGCATTACATTCAAACTGCACAAAACTTCTGGAATTCACATTAACATATAAAGGACATTTTGCTCTATCAAAACACTTTCATTTCTTAATTTTCTGCTGTTATTCACACACCTGATATAGCGATAATTGGCAGCCAAAAATAAGTTTCACAACTTCTAAAAGGTAACAGTTGTATCAAATATATCAAATATCTTCCTAGAAGCACATGTGTACACATTTTTTAGTATTCATTTCTAGCTTATTTAAAAAAAAATGAATTTAAATTAGGACACCTGCTGGTATTCACCCTCTACCTAATTTCAATTACTGCAAGCACATAATAGAAAATCAAATACAGGCAGGTTCAAATAGCACTAGCTTTTGCTATCATATTCCAACTCTTGTTTAAAAGTATGCTAGCTGGAATAGGTTATTTTGATGGAAAAAAGTTAATTTTATGTTCTGATTTCATTTTTATTGCAGAAGATAGAGATGTACAAGACTTCAAAGACTCCCAAATGGAACAGTTTTACAACACTGCAGCACAATTATGATCTCAGTTAAACGCATATTCAGAAGCAACAAGCAGCAGATTTTAAAAGATAGTCAGAAGTATACAGTTATGGGATGAGCTTTTGTAATCAAAAACACCAGCTTGAAATTACAGGATTATTTGTTCACTGCTTGTCTCAGCATTCATGTTAATGAAAAGAGCTGTGAAAATCCCTGTCTCAGCTGATTTATAGTCAAGCTTTCAGACAGGAGTATCAGACATATTATTTGGGTATCTGTTAAAGATAGTATAAAAGTCTCAAATAATTTTTTTTTTTTAAATTACTCTTTGTGGAAGTATGTTGTGGACAATAGACTTGAACAGTGGCTCTGGTTACAAATAAGTAGTCCAGCATTTTACTTGTGAACTCCTTGCAGTGGGCTACCTTTCTAACTGGGTTGTACCATTTGGAAACACCAGTGGGCTGGAGCATAACAGGCTCCAACTGGTGTTACTTGTCATAGCTCCAAAGCAAAGAACTAGAGAACAGCCTGAAAGAGCTGAGCTTTAGGTGTTTAATACCTTCTCAACTTGCCAAAAGGTTTAAATGCACAAAACAAACATCCTTTTTTTTTTACGATTCCAAGGGGAACTCGCATGTAGAAATAAAAGCTATCTGTGGCTGTGCCATTGTACTGTTGGCTGCATGATTAATTCAGCCACCAGCCATGCTTTCCTTTCCCATTCTCAAATCATTTTGCAAATATTTTCTAATAGGGATCAATGACTCCAAGGTTACAGCCATTCTGATGCCCAGGGTAGCCTCACTCATCTGGAGACAGGCTTACTCCTAGCCATATCTATTAAGGGGGTCCACAGATGCGTACCAGCTTGCGGTTGAGTGTAGTTTCGAGAGTGCAAGACTGGAGCCCAACTTACTATGGAATAGCAGAGGATGCCTGGTCCGATACCTATAAACATCTGAGCAGATTATACACCTTCTAACCTTGTGCAAACCAATGTGCTCTAGTAATATGGTACAGGCCATGTATATCCAAAATCCTGCCTTTGCAGTCTCTGCCATGAGTCTTTTCCCATTGGGAAGTTCAGGGATGGCTGCAGAAAGCATGGCCTCCTGGTGCTGATGTTCTGGAGAAGGTCTCCAGCAGGACACAAGCCCACCCTCCAGCACTGAGGTGTGAGACCGATGGCAGCTGTCTAGGGACACCCTAGACCAAAGGGAGCTGGGTCTGGCTTCAGGAGAGCAGCAACAGCAAGATCTGAGAAGGGGAAGGAGAGGGCAGTGGCTCGTTAGCTAACAAGCTAACAACAAATGAGCACAGAAGACAGGCTGGCAGCCTGTGCTGGGGCTGCTCAGTGTGTGTTTTGAGCCAAAGAGCTCTGCAGAAAAAAAGCATCCAGAAGCAGATGCGGATGGCTGGGAAATGATCCTGTCCATGTCCAAACCCAACGCTGCGGCTCACCAACCTCACTTTTTTTTTTTTTTTAAACCTTTTCACATTGAATGTGGAACTTGATTGGAGATGCTTCAAATCCATACATATATTTTCTCATTTAGCAGCTATTTTTATTCCTGTCTGTGGCATGGCTGTTTAAGAGGGCATGTTAAATAAGCGCAGCTTTAAGTGACTCTACCTTTAACTTTCTAACAGCACGGGTATCTCCCATTCTCAGACTGCTGAGAAACGTTATCTTTCACCAAGTGCATAATAAAAACGTACATTACCTTAACGTCAATATTTGCAGTGTGAGCAGGTCCTCCATCCTGACATTAGCAGGTGACAGTGCAGCTACCAGACATGTCTACACTGAAGGATCTCTTCAAGATTTATTGCAGCCCCAAAGAGGTTTTGGGATGAAAGGGCTTAAACCCTCTGCAGCAGCCAGAAATCATAATTCAGAGGCAGGTAAAAACACAGCTTTCTAACTGCAGACTGTTTATATTTTCCCTAAACCAGCAAAATTAAGTTTTATAAGATGCAGTGGGAGGGGTCAGCTGCAGATCCACATTGGGACATTCCAGGGTGAAGGTATGCAGCACCTCTCCAAATAAAACTGTGGGTCAAAGTACATCTGCAGTGAGACAGGCAGTCTATCAAAAAATGCCTGGGCCTTAAGCCTAAAAAGACAAGATGGGCAGTGAAATCCCTAGGGCCTTTTAAACTATTTTGAAAAATTACAGATTAAACAGAGGAAAGAATTTTAAGCAGGCTTTAAAACCATTTATTAAAACAGTATAAACCTTCTGGATATAACCATCATCAAGGCACAGAGGCCTGCATGCAACTTAAAAGGTGATGGGGGAGACAATTACTGTGGGGTGGGGCTTTTACCAGAAAGAGTAGAAGAAAAAAAAGGAAATAAAAACTCCTACTTAATGTCAAAAAAGGTAATGGCAAATATGACCAACTTTCACCGTGCTGATAAAGCTCCCACTGAGGATGGAAAGAGGTGGACCTGGAGTATCTCAACTCCTGGCTCACAGGGTCTCTGCTGGCTGGAGGATGACCTAGTGAAACATCACCTGGTAGGGCTCAGCAGCAGAACAGCAGCAAGACATGACTGCCTTCTGCGTCCTACCTCCACAGCACTTTGCTGCTGCTCTTTGCTGGAGGTTGCCATCCCACAGTTCACAGGCTGGTCACAACCTGCTGCATAACTGTCCGGAGGGGAAGACTGCAGGAGACATGATGGACATCCACGAGCACTAGTTTCATGAGAAGTATGGCTGCGTTTGAGAGGACATCTGCAAACAGCCAGCTCCCCATACAAATACCTGCTTAGAAAGATGGGCAGGAGGGACAAACCTGTGTTGGGCACATGGTAGCCACCAAAGCAAAGTACCCAAAGAATGACATAGGGAAAAATGCACTGAGTGTCTTCACAAGCAATGTTTTTAGCAATACTTTCAACTTTAGGCATTAACTCCCAGCAGCTGGTAAATGGGTTATTGCAGAGCCTTTAAAAGCAGTCCTTGAAGCTTGGTATCATTTCAGTGGCTCCTGTTGAGGAATTCACCAGTTAGGACCAGGAACCTAAGAGTGGCAGTATGTTTTTTGGAGGGCTTTACAAGTCACTGTCAACAGTACATGGGGAGATCTGACAACATTCAAGAGAGGAGTCAGGAAGTTGTAAATACGTACATACAACATCCATAGCTCATATCTCATCAGCAGACCCTCCTCCTGTGATGCCTATGAGAGCAACTGAAACCTTTGGAGAGGCATTCCAGTTTAAAACCAGTAGGAAGGTGTTTTAAAATCTTCTGCGGTGCCTATAAACCTTGTCACAAGATATGTTTGTCACAGGCTAACTCTCTGGGAGACCATCCAAAGATGACCTTTGGTCCTCACTGTATTAAAGGTATCCCTCTGTTGTTTTGGGGTTTGTTTTTTTTCAATTCCCATGCCAGCTAGTTTGCACCCTTCAGCTTTGTTTCTCCAGTCCTGGAAAGGGTTCAGTGTCCACACAAAGTTCTCGCATGTCTCATCCCTCTGTCTTGGTCAACAACCAAGAACATGCTGCATTTATTCTCGCCATTTCAAACTGCTACAACAGAAACCCTGATACCACTTGCTTGGGCCAAATGGGTAATTTAAGGCAGGCAGCTTGTCTGGCCTTCTGAGAAAAATGCCACACATATGCCATGGTTTTGGCAAACACAGAGCCCTTCTTAAAAGGCGCATAGAAGTTTTCCATGGGCCAAATGCCAGCATTGCGCCTCTTCTTGTTGCCACATGCAACAGGGTGGTTGTGATTTTGAATACACAAAACACTGAGGAGCTGGCAGACATCCTTCTTCTCTAAAGGAAGCTCACCCCTTCCTCATGCTCACAAGCCCAAAGCACTTCCAGAAGCACCATAATGGATTTTGGGAAGCCAGGAACATATTCAATGGTGTTGGTTACATGCAGTTTCGGGATGGGAAGACATGCTGTTCCTCCGCCTTCAGTTGCTCAGTGGGAGAGTCCTGTCAGAGTATTTGACACCCTTGCTGAGTCAGCTCTGTCTTGATGAAAGTCTGGGGATCTTCATCTGCTTTGTCATATTCATAACCCCACATTGGTCTAATTATAGAGTTCCCTTTTCTGAAAAAAATCTGGTAACAGCAATGACCAGATGCTATTCAATGGGGCTGTGCACCCCTTCACCCGACCAGGCTCATGGGAATGGCATCCCTCACATCACATGGGTTTATCAACAGCTGTATAATCATTTACAAAACAGCATCACTCTTGAAACTCCTACCTAGGAGCCTGGAGTACCGCTGGATCCACACACCTCCAGAGCCAGTGCTGAGCAAGGCGACAAGTTCTGCTTAAGGCTTCACGTCCTCCTCTGAAGTTCATGCCCTCACCTGTGATTTCTGCATCCTCTTTTTGCTTTCCAATACCCATTAGTGAATAATATTTGCATTGCTGCTGTGTGTGCTATGAACTAAACATAGCTACTCTGGTCTCATAGTCTAAAGCACTTTTTCAGCCTCAAATTGTCCACTAGCCATGCCACACTTCTTCATGTATTCAGAAGCCACCAAGGCTTTTTTACAAAGAGAATCAACATCCATTGTACAATAGTTGAGGAAATCGTTTCTATCCTGGTCACTGGGGCTCAGTTACCTGAAAATAGCACACATCATGACAGCAATTAAACACTTAAACAGCCTTGACTCAAACAGGACTGTCACTGAAAATGCATCTTTTTCAATCCTCCTGTAGTTATACACAGCAGAATAAAAGGCACGTAATTCAGGGCACTGTGGATATTCTCAGTCAGTCAAATAAATTATTCTAAGGGACCCACCCAAAACATTTAATTTGCTAGAGCTTCACATTCCTCCTTATCAACACATACTGTCCCCATAGCAGCCTCCAAGCTCATTTCACTGTGGCTACAGTAATGTAGCTGACCTTTCCCTTGTCAAAAAGCATCTTAATTTTTTTGAGACATCTCCCATCCTAGCTAGGAAGTCTTCAGGCACTTTTTCATTGGACTCCCACAAAAGCCAACTGACTGATCAGTTCTCACCCATACCATTAGATCACTACTGCAAAAGCCATTTGCCTGTTTTTCATTAATGTAAATAAATAAATAATTCTCCCCACACAGTTTTAATGGCTATCAGAGATCACTCTTCTAAGATAGTATTTAGTTTGCTCACAACAACTTCAGCTTCCCATTTTTAACATTATGCAAACCTCTAGTTTTTTAATCACTACACCCTTATTCCACAATTTTTTCAAAATGGAGGTCTTGCCGCAGAGTTGCTCTCCTGCTCTTCTGCCTCTTAGAGTATGGAAATTCACTTCCCTTTACCATATTTCCTCTGAGCAGCTTTGACTCCCCAATATAAGCAATGTCTCCATAGAGTTACTGGCTTCCTCAAGCCAGTTTTCCCAAGAACCACTTATGCCACCTGTATATCATGCAAACATTCCTGAAGGCCTAACCATTTTTAACAGCAGTACTAACACAACGCCTCATTTCCCCATCACGCATACCAGGCGTCTACTTTTTGCTACAAGACAGGACTCTCCTCCAACGGCAGACTTCAGCTCCTGCTATTTTTCCTTATCCTAATGCTTTGGAAGTGCAAATCGCTTCCTTTCAGTCTCCATCTTCTGAGGCCATCCTGTTATGTTGGACTCTGAAGAGCTGAGCCACATTGTCTTTTAGGAAAGCTAATGCGTTCAGTGTTTCCAGGCTTGGTGGGTCCGAGGACAAGTCACGCTCACTCAGCCCTGGAAGCGCTGCCTGTGGGCTCAGCAGCAGGAGCCCAGGTTTTGGCAGTCCTGGTGACAGCCCTGTGAAGCTGTGTCGAAGCCTTCAGAAGGACTCCTCTCCCTTAATTAAGAAAACAGAGTTGTTCTGGCTCAATATCAAACATCACCTTATAGATTTCATGAAGAGCTGAACTCGCACCAAAACATGAAGAGATTTGCCTGGGTTTTGTTTGGGATTTTTTACCCAAAAAGAATCTGCAAGTAATGAAGCCTGGCAAGCCACTTATGAACAGTCAGAACGTATGCTAGTTATTACCTACTATAATTGCAGTAATTATTAATTACCTGCCATTCTGCCATGCCAGAGAATTTCCTTTTTCTGACAGTCTCTTCCCCTTTGAGCTTATTAATGACTCCTGCCAACAAACCACTCCTGTTTTGTCCCTACTATATATAAGATTCCCTTCATATCAAGGAGTCTTGTAAAATTTTTTAATAAAAAGGCTTCAGACTATGTAAAAATCTTTCCAGAAACATGCTTCATTTTATAAACTCATAGTGACCAAACTCGCAGCTACAAAATCCCTGCTGATCTTAACCCAGGGGCTTCCTCCTTTCCCTGTCCCCAGCACAGAGGGGAAAGCTCTGTCTTATTTTATGTGCATGCATCACTGCACGCCATGTGCACCAAGCTCTATATCCAGTGGGAAAACAAGGCAAGCAGAGCAAGGGGGTCTCTCAGTCCTGGTGTTATGCTCCCCACGGGGTCCATACCCCTCACACAGGCAGGATCAGGCCCCACACCACATCAGCAGGCAGGTCTGCGGGATGCTGCCCCGCTGCACCTCCCGCACCAGGTCCTCTACTCTCAGGCAGACAGATTTTGGTAGTTGGAAAAATGGAGAAATGTCTACAGACCCTTGCAAAGCTGCCTTCACCCCAACAAGCTGCATCTATCTAGAGCACACACACAGATATTTTACTCACACTCATGACATTCATTTCTGAGATAAAGCCAATAATGAAGGCAATAAAACCAGCTTTTTAAAATACACCAATGCAGTGCACACAAACACACACACACTTTCCAAGCACAATTTAAAAAAAAAAAATCCCTGTCATGAGATGAAGACATGCTAGGACGTGACTTATTTTCTATTTTCACCCACTCATACTCAAAAGCTTTGGCTTAACTAACAATAATAGCAGTAATGAGCATTACTTCCTAACCACTAAGATTGCTACACTTACCTAAACAAAAACAGACATGTTTTAAAATAACACTCTGTAACTGTATTAAACAAATATGTGCTTAAAGTGAAATTTTACATTCGTTTGACAAATGCCAGCAGGAAATCATCCCATCCTTGGTAGATGTATCACCCTGCAGTAGAAACAGGAGTTATTGCTTGGAAAACATCCTGAAGGGGGAAAAAAAAAAAAAAAAACAAAAAAAAAAACAGAAAAAGAAGGGTATGTACGTAGAAGTGGGGTCATGAAAGAAGCACATATGTATTTTGCAGCCCATCAACAGTTCTGCCCAGGATACTGTCTCTGTCTGACATAAATGCAAAGAGCAGCTTTAATGCCAGCATCTGCCTCAGAAGGAGCCATTCTCCATCCAGCCACTGCTTCAGTCAAGCTTCTCCGTCTGTCACAGGCATGTTTTGAACATCTTGACCTTACCCAACTCACCACTCATTGGAGGAAATGCCACACTCAGCCCTCCCCACACACTACTTCTCATCTATGAACTAAAAAGCCCATTTTAAGGGATTGGGCTTTCCATTTTTAATATTTTGATGGAAAAGAGCATCCAAAGGCCTTCTTACAGAGCCACATGATGGGTCCCTCTGCGCCCCTGGCCAGCCCCTCTTCCAGGGAATCAGGCCCTGGCCACACAGAACCACCTCAGTGTCTGAATTCCAGATTTAAAAGTATTTCTTCTATTGTTAAAATATGCTAAAGTGGAGAAATACAGCCCATATCACCATTTCTTTCCCTGTCAGTATAGTAATCAACACTTTCAAAACACCTACACAGTTTACACACCAGAACTTTTTTTTTCCCATGGCACTTTTTTATTGATTTTTAAGATTTGATCGGTATTGATGCTCTCCAAAACTTGTCAACCCAGAGCCAGGTATTTGTTAAGAAAGTTATTATTTTCTACTATAGTGCAAGCAAGAGCTGCATTTTTCACAATATGCATAGTTACAGCTTCCCTGAAGTCAGGAATGGCTCTTCAGTTCAGCCCGGTCGAGGCAGATGATAAATTAGTCCATCCTAGGTCAGGTTCAAGGAGTCTGGAGGCAGCACCATTATTCCTGGCCACGTGGCAGGGAGAAGCTTTTATCTATTTTTTGTTTGAAGTGTAGGAGGCTGCTTGGCTTTAACCAGCCTACTTAGTTGAGCCGGGTAGTTTCTTTATGTAAAGTCTAAAGTCTTTGCATCATGTTAAACACTTTGGCAGACACTTCCGCTCCTTTGCTCTGTAACAGCCCTCTTTTCTTCAGGACACAATAGCAGAGCTCCCTCAAACTTAATTTATTTAATAGATACATAAAGGGCACCTCTCTCCCTTCAACCACCCTTTTTCTTCAGGCTCATGAAACCTTGAAACAATGACACAGCTTGTCACAAGCAGCCATCCTTGGCTGAGGTTTTATTTGCCATCAGAGGGATGGGCTGTCCCCATGTCCCCCATGGGCACCAACCTCACCGCAGCACAACAGAGCTATTGCTGGCAAGCCCACGGAGGGACCACAACATCTCCGGTCCCTCCAGCTAAATCCTGCAGGGACTGTGATGCAGGTTCCCATGGCCTCTCCGGGATCTCGTGCCAGCACAGTGTTCACAGAAAAAGTCCAGGGAAGTAAAGAGCAAACTCGCTTGATGAATGTGTTTATCGTGTTACTCCCTTTTTTAATTCTTGTAATGAAGGAGGAGCCAACTCTCTGCCGTGGGTGAAAGTGGGGGATTTTGACATGTTTTTCGCGGCTACACAGCAAAGTGCTCTGTACCATGAGAAAGAAGCAGGCCCTAACAGAAAAAAAAAAAAAAATTAACTAATTCCCTCTCTGGTGAGAGTGTCACCATTCCTGAGGAATACTAATTTCAGCCCATTCCCAAACATTACAGTTTGTTTCTGTTCTGTTTTCCCCGAACACTAATGGGGGGGGGGGGGGCAAAAAAGAAAAAGAAAAGTTGGAAGCTGCTCTCAGTTTCCCCTTTGGGGACCGAAACCAAAACAAAATACCAAAAAATAGTACCAGGGCCCTGGGGAGAGGCAAAGGGCAGGGCGATGTGCTTGGCAGTGCCCTGCGTGGGGGCCTGTGTGCCCTCAGCATACCCCATGTCCTGGCAGCCCCCGTGACGCCAGGGTTGCCGCAGCCAGCATGGGGAGGCAGCTCGCAGGAACACGGCATCTGTTTTTACTTAGGTCCCTGAAATGCATAAACTGCAATCTGGCATCTCATTGCAGGCTTTAGAAGTATCCTGGGGTAGCAGGGGGAGAGGGGAGGGATGTGATGAAAAAGCAGCGTCGCGTTTATTAAAATACATATCCAACGCTAAAACGTGGTTTCGGTCACCCAGTTGGTTTTTCCTCATCTCCATGTTGGGTTTTCTTGTCAGTGCACAAGCCGAAGGCACAGGCTTGGTCCTGGGAAGCGAGACACCGCTCGCCCTCAGCCCTGCCGCTGGCTGATGGAGGTAGACCGCAGCCACCTCCATCTGGGGAGCTCCCTCCCTGGCTCAAGACAGCATGCCTCACATGTGAGGCAAGGGCTATCATCTGCAACCTACTAAGGAAATGCATGATAAGGAAAACTTAAGGGTGAATATTATTATCCCGGTAAAATACAGCTTGAGATATGACACTGCAAGTTACCACTCCGCCAGCACACCCGAACATGCCAGGGTCCCAGAGCCAGGCAGGTAAGCACCACACTGCCTTGGGCATATCACCTGCAGCCCCAGGCAGCCCCATCAGCAGCATGGCCAGGTGCCACCAGCCACAGATATTTCACATGGAGACAAAAAACTGGGGAAGTTCAGCCGTTGTCAACCACTTTTTCCAGTGCTAGTAGCAGCCAAGGCAATGTCTTTGGAGAAGCGAGCAGCTCTCAAGCTGGAACCCGCATGTGGCAGCAGCTCAGGGAGATCCCACATGGGGCTGGGCACTGCCTCAGGGCTCACAGGGGTCCCAGGGTGCCCAGTCCCAGGAGAGAGGTACCCCATGGGTGCAGTGCAGGCATTTGGGGTACAGCAGTCACAGAAGCACTGGCCTAGGGAAAATGCCTAAACCTGGAGCCTTTTAAAAAAGCCTATATCCCTTGCAAGGCAAGAAGGTGTTGTGAAACTTCTCCTGCAGCCAAAACTTCCTCCCTCAAAAGGAAGGGGATCAGGGCCCCATGCCTATCAGTCCTTGGCAGATTAAAGGATTCACTTGGGACTGGGCAGATCGCTCCTCCTGTTGCAAAGGAGGCAGAGCGGTGCTCCAGCCCCTGCGGCAGTCCATCCTGCTGTGATACCAAAAGCCCCTAGGACCCGCAGATGCTGCCAGCACCTCTGGGGACATGTTCAGCTGCCCATCACGAGCTGCCAGCCAAGGTACTGCCTTCATGGCCAGGGGACGTGTCAACCACTTCCTGCACCTGCATCCAAAATTCAGTTTTGCACATTCCTCCCAGCCTGCCCTGGTCCCTGGAGGCTCGGCTGTGCCATGCCATGCCATGCCTTGCTGTGCCCACCACGGTTTGTCTCTTCTGGGTGCCTCTCCTAACACACAACTGTGCCGAGCAGCTCAGGTTTGACTCAGCTGGTCAGGCACTTACCTCTCAGTTAAAACGCAGGTGGAGGACAGAACCATGCTCCAACCTTTCACATAATAGTCCCATAGTTAGAGCACTGTTCTCCTCAGATGGTGGGAAACTTCTGCCTGAGGCCACGTCTTTCAGCTATAACCATTTTTCTGCAGAGATAAGTGCTGGCTGAGGAGAGGCACGGCACTCCTCCCATTGCTGCTCTTCAGTTTTGCATGAATTTTATAAAGGCAGTCATCTTCTTGTCCACCCATTCTCTCAGGCACAGTGAAGGATGATGCTTCCTCCCCTTGCTTCTGCTCCCATGAGGTGGTTTATAACCTGGTGATTCAGGACTCACAGGAAGGAGTTGGCTTGAGGATCCTCTTAGACAGAGAGGAGACCCAAATCCCTGCCTTACACGCCCCCCCGAGCAGATCTCCAGGCATGGAGTTACTGGATAAGAATGATGGCAACCAGCCGTTGTAATATAACATAAACCTCTTTCCAAAAACACTCAATTCCCTTCCTGGCCTAGGAAGGGAGCCCAGGATGACTAGCCGAGATGTTGGCCCCCCACATCTGGGGAGATAAGGCTCAGCATTTAATGCTGAACCATGCACAGTCTCGGTTGGGAGAAGCACCTTGCAACAAGCCACTTAGCCAGCACAGCATCGCCGGCGTGCGCTGCGCTGCCACCAAACTTAAAGCATCTCTAGGAAATTGCTAGTAAAACCTAGAGCACCTCTAGACCCACAGGTATGGTGGCAGTTTTCAATGAAACACACTGTTCAGGTAGGATTTAGGTATCTTTGTGGCCCTGAGTGTCATTATCTAGAAGTTATAGACTCAAAGTGCAGAAAGATGTGAGCTGTGTTAGCATGATGTTGTGCTTGAGTATGTCTGCACCAGCATGGTACCACACTAAGGCAGCCCAAGCACGAATCCAGCTTGCAGCCAGCCATCCCAGAGAGTGACGCCTGTCCTGGGTCCCTGGCTGCTCACTCCTCCACTGGTGGCACAGCAGCCACCTGTCACATTCTCTCCTGTGGCTCTGCAGCTCTATGCAACGTCCAGGAGCTCTCCCCATGCTCCAGTCCTCTTCACACCCCACAGGAACATGATTCACAGCCTGTTGCAGGGGAACAGACCCGAGCATATGGGCAGACACAGTAATCGGTGTTCTCTCTTTTTCATTTCAAATCATTCCCCAAGATGTGGCTAAGTCCAGTGTTTGTAACGTGGCTATGCCAAGATCAATAAGGACCAGGCATAAGCTGAGGTGAAATGATGCTTTTGTCTGGGGAGGAAGAGCCTTGCTGCAACGCCAGCTACTCCATGCAGCTACCAGCTCCCAGCAGAGTCGCAGTCACTCCCTTCCCTGTCCAAACACAGATGATTTCATTGCATGACAGCACAAGCCACAAACACAAAACTCTTGCTACAACAGGTTGCTCTTTCTCACGCACTGTGTCTGCACAGCCCTATCTACCCTGCCATTGCCAGAGGCAACCAGTTGGTACAGGGGGCTCTAGGGCAGTGAAAACAAGCCAAAACATCAAGGAGCAGATGAATGGCTACCACCTACCACTGCTCAGGTTCCCATTTTCATTGGCTTGGCACGCTCTCTAATGTCATGTAAAGCTGAGTTAACTGAGGCATGAGGCCACTGATACTATTCCAGCTGCTGTTGTAAGGGTAGGAGCCAAGAAAGCACCTTCCTGGGGAAAAGCAGCAGGGTTGTCATGCTAGGAAACAAACTGATGCTTCTGAACCACAAAATCACTTGTTTCTTGTTTCATTTCTCCAGAAGGTCAATGAGCTAAAGTAGTTGGCAGCAAAATCAACCACTTGACTGCCGAAACCACTGTGACCCAGCCACTGGGCAGCAATACTCAGCCCTGCTGTATTAGATACCCTAGGCACCTGTGGTTTGTAAGCATCCAGCTTTTTTGCTTTAGCTGTGAGCGTTTGCTGAGCAGCACACCTAGCTGATGCACAGACGGACCACCCTTCCGACTGCCAGTTCAAATGCAGGTCTCTCCCTCAGCCTTGGTCCCTCCGCATGGCTCACTCCCATTGCCCTGCATCTGATGGACCCAAATAGGGTCAGCTGTGCCTGGGAGCCAGCACATGCTCCCAGCCGCTACAGCCAAGGGTCAGGGCAGCAAAGCTTTGGCAGGTGGCTATTTAAAAAAAAAACTGCTGCACCCGCCTGTGTAAAAGCTCCATCATAACTGGAGCTGTACCAATACGAGCAAGCCATAGCATCCGGCCACACTGGGAGAGTTATGACTGATTACGCTGACACAGTCAGAGCGACAAACTCCTCCGTGCACCAAGGGCTTATCTAGAAAAGGTGCTTACAGGGATTAGGACTTCATCCCTGTTGTCAAAGACAGACAAGCTCTGCCCTTGACTTTGGGGGCCTGGGAGGTCATTCTGGGCCAAAGACAGGCTGGGAGGGTTTGGACTGTGATGCTCAACATAAAATCAATGGTGCTTATGTGGTTAGCGCCACTGTGTAAATCAGTGACTTGTGAAACACAGGGACGGGTCTTCTAAAATTAAAAGACATCATAACAAGAGATATAGACTTGGTCTTCCAGCATGCCTTAAATAATTCTGAAAACTAATGCATTTTAAAAGAGGCACAGAATTTGTAGATTTGTAAGTACCTGTTAAAAGTGCACCAAGAAGCATATATAAATACATTAAATACATTGATAGAAATATGATTGAGTCAAACGTATCAAGGGGATGCAAAGATTTTCACTCCTGCTGCTGCTGTTACATTTGTAGTAGTAGACTGTTTTGGTTTTAGTAGCTGACAACCTTCTAGAGGAGCTGAATCAGGAAGATAGCTTCACTGCACACTTTTTGGGGAGAACTTGTGCAAGGAGCTGACTGAAAGGGCAACCAGAAAATATAGTCAGTGATAGACACAGATTAATTACCTGGCAGTATTTTTTGCTCTGACAAGTGGATATCAGATCTGTCAGCAGCTATTTTTAATAGGTATGGGGCCATGAAGGACTCACTACGTAGTTTTTATATGCTTTCACTTACCAATACTTCATATTCCCTGTATCAAATTTTGGGGCGAGTAAACTTCTGCAATTTGTGGAGACAAGCATCATATGTAGACAACTCCTACAAGTTGGCTCTTTCACCAAAGCCAGAAGTCCCAGTTAATGTGTTTTGTGTAAAACTAGGAAGCAGCTGGTTTGGGTTTCATAAAGGTTACCACAACAAAGTTGCAATGGAAGGGGCAAGCAGAGACACACATCCAGGCTGAGAACCCTTTATCCGGATCACGGCACACGCTGTTCCCAAGACAGGCCTGTCCAGAAACCAACTTTGGCAGCTGCTGTGTCAAGTGTCAAGGAAGAGATTGTGCACACGATGTAACCTAATCAGAGGCTTAAATAAGCTACATATTATCGAAGAATTCACATATGTTGCTGTTAATCTACCTGAAATACAAAAATCAACTTGCAAAATTGCCAGCTAGACTTACATTAGCCTTTCCTGCCCCTTCTCTTTAATAAGGGGTTTGCATGTCCTTGGAGTCACGCAGCTGTAACTGCAATGGGGAGATGGCCCTCAGCTGGGTGGAGGGCCATCAGTCTTCAGAGTCTTCTATCAGCAAACAGACCTTGTCTACAGAAAAGAACTTGACCCACTGTGTGCATAAAAATGTGCATGGACTTGCAGAAGATGTGATTAGATTACAACTTTAACTAACACAAATATTAGTCAAGGAGTCTTTAAGAGATAAAAAAGCCCATGAAGTTGCTACATCTAATTATGCATGTTGTCAGAAGTGGGGTACAACCAGAACAGACTTGGGTACAAGTAGCACTAAAGAACCAGTAGTGCAAACACTACTGGTTGGTCATCTCTGCAATTTGAGCAACTGCTATTTTTTCTGCTTAACCTTAAAAAGTCTCACTCTCATTGCCTAGAATTTCAGGTGGTTTTCTTGGATTACAGATGGAGGATTTGCCCTCATGGTGTTAGCTCATAGGCAATCTTTTGTCTAGAGAGCTCACCAGAAGGGATTATTTACACTAATCCCACAGTGGAATGTTTGAATTGTTATGTGTGGAAAAGAAAATGAGTATCTGTATTCTGTGGAGTGGAGAACAGACATGCAATCTTAAACAGTAGAAGTCTTGATAACTCAGTAAACTGCAAGGTAGGATTGAACTCCCAGTTATCTGGAGAGGTGCCTGGGCCTCCCCTGTCTGTTTTAGGGAAGAGCCAAGGAACACACTGTTGGGTCTCCCACCTATTCAGCTTACAATAGATAAAAAAGCATTTCATCAGGCTGCGGCATGGGTCTCTGCTCACAGGAGGGCTCCACACTCATTCCCAGCCACACTCAGGGGCACCACTGCAGCAGGGCCCTTCCTGGAAGAGTACAGCTGAGGTTCAAGATGTCACCAGAAACCAAAAAATCCTGAATGCACTGATTGTTAGCACTCAGGACCTGATTCAAATCAGACTAGGAAAAAAAAAAAAAAAGACACGGTTCTGTCTAAACAGAAGAGGCAGTGTCTGAGGAGCTGGCCAGGTAGACCTCCCTGAGCAGGCTAAGCAGGCTAAGCAGGGAACAGTGCCTTGGAGAGGGCTGTGAGGAAGATCCAGGTTTTGGAGATCCTTGGATTTGCGCTTCTCTGGGCTGCCAGTGGGCAGGCTCACTCCCTGAGGTGACAGTATCGAGCATACAGACAGCCCATACTAAAGCGTTAGTGTGGTAATGGTTTTTGAAAACAGTGATTAGGCAAAATGACTTTTTTCCCTCCCTTTTTGACAGAAAACGGGATACTGGTGTTACAGCTTTCATAGCTGCTTTGCTTCCCCACAGCAGCAGTTCCTCCTTAGAAAAATCAAAAAAATAAACATTCAGTAGTTTTGACCACAGAAAAAATTGTCAGTTGACAGAAAAAGGACAAAAAATTCCAAGTTTTTCCTTAACATGGCTTCCCTCCCCCCCTTCCCCACCACCTCTCCCACCAAAAATGGAAATTACTGGCTAAGATTTGAACAGCTTATGAAAATCACACAGTCTGTGGCAACAAACACATCCTGAGGTTTGCAACGCTGCATGTGTGAGGCCGGCACGGCTGAATCAGCTTTCCAGGGGACGGGGCCACAGCCAGCCCCTGCCTGCACCCTTGGAGGTAGTGCAGCCCCAGCCTGGCTCCCCTTGCTGCTTCCCCAGGGCAGGTTGATGGCAGCCTGCATGATGAGCTCCCAACCTCCTCCAGCATGTCCAGGAGTCCCCCAAAGGGTCCTTTCAGGTGCAGGAGTCCAAGCACGATGTAATTCAGTTATACATTGGGAGAGTTAATTCCAGAGCTGGTCCCTGCACCGCTGTGACGCTACAGGTGCTTTTTTCTGACTGAGGAGACAGATTGTCCATGCAGCTCCACCTTGGTCCTCTCATCTCACCTGCAGAGCAAGGGGAAAACAGTTTTTCAGAACAGAGGAATGGGACTTGACAAAAAAAAAAACAACAAGAAAATGCAGGCCTACCAGCCTCCAGACTGAAATAACATTAATGACTTGCTTCGATATTCTTCATGTCATAGTTTTGTTCCTCTAATGTAGAGCTAGCAAAATGAGACAGGTAATGATTAATATAAGGCTTTGGCTTGCAAATCTATCATTTACCCATGTGATGGCCTCTCCAAACTTCAGGATATAGGAAAGCAGTTCAGCTTTTAAAGACACATTGATATTACGCTGCAACGACACACATTAATTAAGGTTTTTTCCCCTCATGCAGCGCAAATCCGTCAGTGAAATAATAGCTGACACATGAAAAATGTAATTACACGCCTCTGTTTTTATCCTCATGTGCAAACGCCCCTGTGCCAGCAGCCCCTCTCTGGGAAGCCCCTGTGCCTGCTCCACCAGCACTGGTTATTACCTGGGCATCTCCAAAGGCCTCTCAAAGCGCACGTGGCTGGCAGAGCACCCAAGAGCTGACAGAACCAAGGAAGAGCAAAGGACAAAGTGGAAGGACAAGACAGGCACTACCTGTTCCTGCCACAGAGGGCTTTTCACTCCAGCCACTTCACAGCCAGGCTTTTTAATCTGTGATTTCAACAAACGGAGTCTGAGCAAATGATCTTTTGCTCTCTGAGCAAGGCACTAAGCTTTGTATCAGCTGTTCAGGGAGGACTTGGATCAGGGGGACCCAGCCTTGTCTAAGCTGAAGAAGAGGGAAGGGCTACAACGGACCGCAACCGCATCGCCTGGCACAGCAGGATACATTGCACCAGTCAGCCCTCATGGGAGAGCAAATTCCCCACTAAATCCACACCTGTTCATAATATCCTTCCACACAAACCACGTCACGGCAAGAGACCCAGCCTCCGAAAGCCTCTACCCCAAGCCGGGACACAAACTGTGTGAGCGGCGAGAGGCAGCGCAGCTTGCAGTTTCTCGTAGATGCTCCCTGCAAAGCACTTTTTCGGGGTCTCTCATTACAAAACAAGTTGGCAGTAACTGTCTGACTTCCCTGAATCTGCCCGGTCAGCTGGGCTTCTCCTTGCACAAAATGCTGGATGTCAGAGGCAGCCACGGCCTCACAGACCGGTCGGGAGCATGAATTATATTTGCAGGGCGATGGCAAAAGGGGAGTTATGGGAAAAGCAAATTGGCGTTAAGTATAAACACACCACTGAGAGAGTTTCCCCAGGGTCATAGATACATATTGCAATGGTTTGGGACATGTAATTTCCTTGCAACATAATATTTAATTGTATCACATTAACATTCCTGTGCTGTAGTAAAATGTGCTATTGTAGCATGTTTTGACATGAGCTCTAGGTTTTGGCCAAGAGCCAGTTTTCACTGTTAGTGCCATGGTGTGGCTGCTTGCAGTAACTACATTTCATATATTCCTCGCTCGGAAAAAGGAATTCAAACCCTTTTGTCTCGAAACAAAAAGCTTCTGAAGTGCAGGCTGCAGCCTGGGACCCAGAAAATCCACCTTCCCGGTGGTATGAGGGAGCCCAAATTTTTCCCCTTCCCAACCCTACTGTGCATGGGGTTAAAGTGTTAACATCTGAGCTAGTGGGGATGGCCGTGGCAGGAGGAAGGAGGGGGCCCAGGGCGGTGCCGGACCTGGGAAATCTTTCTGATGAACTACATAGCTGTTGCATTGATGCTAATTTTTCTTTTGTTGGTTTTTTTTCCTGCTAGTTAAAACACTTCTTAAGAAAGTCATTTATGTAAAAACAAAAGAAATGAGAGTGCTAAGCAAAATCGCTGCAGATTACTCTGCTTATACAGTCATCCGGCTTCACAGGGCAGACCCGAGGGTCTTGGGGGGTTCTGGATGCTCTTGTAGAAGAGCAGGAGCAGCAAGAGTGGCTCATCTCTTAAGCGCATGGTGGAAGAAGGATCAGCTGGAGCAGGGAGTGCAGGCACATCCTCCCCTTCTCTCTCCTTGGCTTTAGGGCCATCTCTCTGTTCCTTAGCCACCATTACAATCTCACTTCTTTGGTTCAAACTGTGCAATGCAGAGAGCTTCCAGCCCCAGCCTGGCCAACTGTTCTAACAAAGGCCATGTCTGGAAGTGCTTCCCTTCAGCTTTGCAAGGCTTAGCTCTCCTTCAGGTATTCCTTACAAGGCACCACTCTGAAATGCAGTAAGAATGGTGAAAGCATGACTGGGGTCTGCTTTAC
This sequence comes from Pandion haliaetus, assembly GCA_013401275.1. Lineage (NCBI taxonomy): Eukaryota > Metazoa > Chordata > Aves > Accipitriformes > Pandionidae > Pandion > Pandion haliaetus. Next base: position 64,944 of record VYZV01013945.1, on the reverse strand, counting down.
CAGCATGTTCCTGCCACACTCACCCTTGCACCCAGTCCCCAAAGCCTGGCAAACCCTGGGGAGCTCAGCCCACAGCAGATGCTGGAGAAAGCAAGCCCTGGCCCACCACGAGGAAGGGGCAACTGAGCGAACTCCCCTCTGCCCGCCTGTGGCTCACCTGTGATTGGAAACTTGCTGACACATCGTCCACACAGAACACGGGGCAGAAGTAGAAGAGCTCACGCCCAAAATCTGGGCAGTGTCCAAGTTGAGGCGAGGACAAATGTCGCTGACCTTTACAGTATTCCAAGAACTAAAATCCCTTGGCTCCCTTCCGCTCACTGGAGAAATGGCTCAAAATCCGTTCTCTTTCCAGTCTCACCCCAGGGGAAGAAAAGCATCAGTCTCTATGCAAGTGTATTTGTTCTGAGTGTTCCTTATTTTATATTTTACAAACTGATGCCAGCTTCCAGTCATTGAATCCAGACACTCGTGTTAACAATGGATGATTATATTTTCCATCTGAATGCTTTCCCACAAGCACAAGCATTAACTCAAAGTACTCTTTCTACAAGTCATAGTGTTGTAACGTATAGTAAGATGAAATATTTAACTGGTGCAGATGAAACTGCTTCGCTGGAACCAACAGAGCCACACCAGTTTACACCACCAGTGGCCTTGGTCCACAGCTGTTTCGCCACTCCTGGGCAGCCAGGATGCTGTGTTTGGGCCAATAGGATTTATGACCATTTTAAATAGAAGCAACTTTATCATGCACATCGGTAAACTGCTGTGCTATTGGACTGCAGGCAGCTGAGTACTTTTCCACTCTTTTTAGCTATTGCTATCAGAAATCATGGGTTAGTCGATAACCACATTCCTCTAAGATGAGTTTACCAGCACACTGAAGGAGATCTTTTCACACTGGGAGGCATTGTTTCCCAGGCTATTCCAAACAATACAGAAAACACTGTGTTCTCATTTGAGTACTATGAAGAAAGATCTCAGTGGATGGGCTTTTAAAGAACTAGCATGTGCAATTCTATAAACTATATTCTTTAAATAAAGAAAAACCCTCTATGTCATGCAGAACTAAATCATGATTCGCTCATGGACTGCATCCAGCATCAGAAATATGGATGAGCTTTGGCTGGGCTTTCTAGGGAACAGAAAGAAATACTTCATTTGCAGCGGAAGAGGAAAAAATAAAAGCAGAGATTACACTAGCCTTTGAGGTCACTTCATTCTCGTTAGCAAAATGTAATGACAAATTCCTTGAAATTGAGCAGAATCAAGATATTTGGGATAAGATCTTGCCCTGAGTTAACTCTTGCCTCCGAGACCTTGCCCCTGAGTCAACACAGAGCAAGGAGATGTTAATCTGTCCATACTGCACTGGATCAGTTTTGCCAACCAGGTCAGAGGTAGTACGCCAGACACTAACTTGGTATTGATGCTTTAAATAGCAGCAGAGTGTATATGCCCCTGCATAGCACTTGCTGTGAGGAACAACACAAATACACATTGGTTTTGAGGTGGCCCGGCAAACCAGCAGTGTCCTGGTGGAAAGCAAAGCGGGCAGGCTCACCTGTTTGTCATTCCAAGCCAGACAGTAAGAAGTGGGTAGGCTCCTCATTGCTCAAATTAGAAATGAATGGGCTACATTTATGTGCTTTTTGCCCTCAATTATACCATTGCTCTGACAAGGGACCTCAGTCTTTGGATCTCTTTCCTGTCATTCAGGGTCACTCAGAGCACAAACTTGGTTTTGCATCACTTGTTCTTACCTCCCCACTTACCTACTGAATTGAACAGGTTTCTTTTAGCTTTAAAGGCAGCTGGATCAGGCCAGAAAACAAAAACCAGTAATTTTCCCAGTAAGAGTTCAGCACAGTCCAACAATGAAACAAGCTTTTAATGAGGCACAGCAGAAAGAACATGTGAAACAGATAATCATTTTCCATAGTGGAAGCTTGAACTATTTCACCTACATGACTTAAATCCTTCAGCAACAGGAGGATTTAAAACCACAGCTACATTTCTGTCCTCTGATCCCCTTCCCTCCCCCTTACACACAAGCAGCCCCAAAGATGTCCATAGGAGGTGAACAGACAGATTGTCTTCACTGGAGTGCAGTGGGCTTCACTGCCTGGCATAACTTGGCTTATCATGTTCCTGTTATTCTTGTGGGAATCTGTGTCCGAAAGAGCAATTCCAAACTGAGATTTCTGTGTCACAGTCGCTGCCAAGGAAAGTCTCCAGGCTGGATCATGGCCAAACCTAATGCTGCAGCTTTAAAGGGGCAATTTCAGTTCAGGGGGTTTTGTTTTGCTTTGTTTTTAAATCTAGTATATTTTGTATCGCACAACTATATGATCCACTTTCATGCCACACTAAGAGGATGAATGAGAGGAAAGCAGTGCAGAGGAAAAAGAAATCTAGCAGTAAAATTGCAGGTCTGGTTTAACAGAACTAAAAGTCCCTTGAACATTCCTCCTTATATGTTTTTTGCAACAGAACCAGGTCTGAGAGGAGACTGTAGCTTTAATATCAACCAGCATCATAGTTGTTGGGGCCCAAACCAAAAGCAGACACAGGCAGGAGCAAATACTGAATGGCAGTTACAGCACCATCACTTTTCTTCCCAGACTCACAGTACTGCGTCAGAGCTCAGGTAAACAAAATGGCCTCGTGCAGTGTCATTCACAAGTGACGAGAAGCATCAAGGGAGACTGTATGTCTTAAGAAGAGAAAAATTGAGATACAGCAGTTACCCAGAGTAAGGATCATCATAAGTTTTCATACAGAAGTTATTGCTCTAAACCCACCAAAGACTTCAATGGGCCTTTGGTTGGGCCCTATGCCAGGAATAAGCAGAAATACTCAATAAATTCCTACAACACGTCAGTCTAGGTTTTATGTAAAGTGTTGTGAGTATTCTTTAAAAAAAAAACACAGAAGAGCAGAAGAACAAGAAATATTATGTCTAAAAAAAAAAGTATTTACATTTTTCTGTGAGGCTCATTCAAGATGGAAAGACTAGAAACCTGTTGGAAAAAGTTCAGAGAGATACTAGATTGATCAAAGCGCTCGGCTAGGATAAGAAACTAAAGGATCTGAGTTATTACTGCTTGGAGAAGAAATGGCTGCTGGGGAGGAGATAGAGGAGGCAACAAAAAAAAAAAAAATAAAGAGATCATTCTTGCATTGTGAGCCTGAAAGGGACCCAGTGCATTGTTTACAATCCACTCACATTACACTGCTGGGCAAAAATATTATACCTGATGAAACACAGCAGTTAACCAGCTCTCCTCAAAGCCAGTGCAGGGTCTTTCCAGCACTGCTGGAGCTGCCATCAGGCAGCTGCAGGCAGCAAGGCTGGTGCTTACAGCCCAGGCCACTCTTCCCAGTGCGCCATGCAGAGTCCCTGACTCCCGTTACGCAGGATGGGTTTTGGGAGATAAGCTCTCACGAATCTGGCCACTACACTGAGGTATGTTTCCCTCCAGCCTTCTGCTCCACCCCGTTGCCACAGGCTGTTGCCCAGGAGCAGAGCAGATCGGGCGCTGCAGCCGTGCCAGCCCAAAACGCGGTGCCCTGACCCCAGCTGCAAAGGTGCTGATGTGTGCCTGAGGGAGAAGCATACTTTAACCCTTTTTAGCTGCTTGTCAAGCAAACATGAGTCAGATCCCTAACATACCAACAGATATTAAATGGCAGCCAGAGCCTCCTAGAGACAGGATTTCTGCTTCTCATCAGTCGAGCCAAGTAGAGCTGAGCGGTTGCCAAAGGTGAAAGCCCCTGTCCTACCTCTTATGCTGGCTCAGTTACTCATACAGCTTGCAAATATGGGAGAGCTAAACCCTAAGAAAATTGAAATCACTTAGGTTTTGTTGTTGTGGTTCTGCTAGTTTTCTGAGCATTCAGCTCCCTGAGTATGTCCAAATGAGTGAGGGAAGCAGTGGGAGCACACAGCCAGGAGAAAAGCCACCGTCTCACTGCAGTCTCACGATCAGTTTTCTGTTAGTCAGTTACCTAACCCAGCAAAAAGAAGGGTTACCAATATAGCTGGCCACACAAGCACTAATCCCAGTACCGGGGAGACTGGGAAAGCTGCAGGTGGGAACAGGGAACAGAATCACAGCCTTTGGGGAAAAATAGCACTTACACCAGAGTGTGAGGCTGCAGCCACATAGCAATCCCTAAGGTGACCTCGGTCAGTAGCTCGGGAGGTGAGGAAATCCAGGCATCTCCAGAAAGGCAGAAAACAAAACAAAAAACATGTTTACTCCTGCTTACACTGGGGAATTATTCCCTACAATACTTCCCTTAGGAACCCAGGAGCAGCCAGCACTGCCAACAGGGCAGCTCTTCAGGTATCAGTGGCCACTGAAATGGCAGAGGTGAACCAAGGCAAGGAAACACAGGTTGAGCTGGGAGCCCTCAGCCAAGCTCAAGGCGACAGCCATGCCCGTGGTCTGCACAGGGGCCAGGGGGAGCACAAACCCACAAGGCACTCACACAGTGTTGCAGGTGGCACACAAACTTTGCAGCATGCAAGAGCAGGATAAAATCCCTGCAGCTCGTTTTCACACAGTCTCGTGATAGCCTTGGAAGAGCAACACTGCAGCAGATAAAAAGCTTTGAAATTTTTCATATTGAAGGTCATAGCAAAAGCTAATCTGAATCAACATCTTTAGGTGGTAAGGGACTCTTTCAGAGGATCAAAGTCTCTTCATTTCCTCTTTGCACCACTGACAGATTCAGCTGGTACTTTGCAGTCCCGCAGGTGGCTTCACAATGATGAAGTGTTCATCCCAAGCTGACATACAGCTGGAATAAGAAAAATATACTAGCAATCACTGCACAATCTAGACTTATTTATAATGCAAACAAAGATCCTGTTTTCCTTCTCAATCTATACTAAAACTGTAGCTGAGACTAAGGAAGTCTAGCAACTAATGAATCTAAACCACAGGGGAGGGAAGAAGACTTTAAACAGAATTCATATTTTGAAGTCTGAATGATATGATATCTCTAAAACACAAACAGCTTTTCTTTTTTTTTTTTTAATTCTGCTTTGATTTATGTCCAGCCAAACATATTAGGCCCAAGTTTGGGGCCTGGAGAGCTTACAGGAGTCTGAACCAAGAAGCTGGAGCACCTCACCAATAGGGGAGCAGCTGAATTGCCCAGGCAGGTCTTGACAGCACCAGTCAAAGGGGAGGGGGGCAGGACATCCTTTATTAGCAACCTTGGAGGATGTTAACCGCGTTAACCATCAGCATTGCACCAGCTGAACCACAAATGCGCATTCCCTGCACACCCACGCGGGCTTTCAGAACTGGCACATGGCTGGGAGTTGGATTGCCATGAAAGGCAGGCTGGACAGGTATGGCGGTAGGAGAGAAACCTTCCACCAAAGCACTGCTGCCCTCCAATAGACATGGCTCCCCTCCAAATTTAAAAAGCAGTCTTTAAGTTCTCATAACTTACCAGGAAAAAGACCCCTTAAGGGCAAGGTAGGTGTTAATTTTAGCTAGAAAGCTTCCCCTTAATCTTGGCTGACGCATACGGGGCCATGGTGGTGACTGGCACCTGCAGGGAATTTCTGCCCAGGAAGAAGGGAAAGGGTTGTTTTCATGGACTAAATCCCACATCCCAGACTGATCTTGTCAGTAACTCGTGGAATGGCTCTAGGGAGTCAGCTAGATTTTGGAACCAATTTTTTAAAACTGTAAATGTTTGACTGTTATTAAAAAAGAAGAGTTAAATATTTTCAACCACCTGTAATGGTTTGGTACCTCTCCAGGAACTTCCCTCTCATTCCTAGACTGAAAATACAAAACAGACCCAAGAGCTAGCTTTTGCTGCAGTTGAGTATGCTGAGCACTTACTTTCCTAGCCCACATTAACCCCAGCCCAGGAGAGTGTTTTCTGATGCTCACCTATATAAGAAGTCAAAAAAGTCTCATGCATAGAGAAAAAGAAAGGCACTCTGGGCTCCCCAAACTATTGCACTATTTGCTGTTTGAATGGTAGAAAGTACCTCTGGAGAGACTGGCAGAAGGGAAAAATATGTTTCTTACTGAGTTGAATGCAATCGTTTTGTATTAAATTAAAGTCCTCTCACTCATCAACTTTCAACTTGACTGAAAGCACACTTTGGTTTTCAGTTTCTCCCTGCATCTTGCATCATCATGCCTCTGGTTACTCATACTGAATCCACTCTTGCATGCAAGTAGGTTTGGGGTGATTTATTTTTTTTTATTGATAGTTTGATATGCTGCATCATGTAGGGCTGGAACTACCAAGCCAGCCCTCGTACCTCCAAAGAAAACAGAGATGGAAAGGACTTACCAAGCCCCTGCTTTTGGTCTTTTCTGCTTTGCAACTAACCACAGCACATGGATACAGACTGGGCCTTGGCAACTATCCATTCATTATTAACAAATTAACAGCTTCATAATTCCCCCTTTTCTTTCGTTCTGTGTGCACAGACACTCACACATGCATGCATGCCTGGCAACTTAGTCTTTTTTCATCGTGACAAATCCTTCCTCCTGCTCGCCCCAGTTTTCAACAGCACAACAGGAGGTCAACCAGGAAAGCTTTGCAAGGCCTATCAAACAGATTTGTTTAACTTGTTTCCAGTTCAGTCCAGATCTTTGTGAGGAAATACAAAACAGCCGTGGAAGACAACATCTTTCTTCCACAAGACTTCTGGGCCGCTATTGTCAAGTAAAAATGTGCCCAAAATGTGGGCATTGACAAGCATGTGTGCACAGCTGCTTTCTGGAAAGATCTCCATGCTAGGGCAGACTCGCTCCCCAACCCACTGAAGTTGCAGCCATTTTCCCCCCTTGCAGAACCAGCACGGAGCGCCCCGATATGGGAATAAGACCAGGCCAGGCTCATCCCAGCCACCCAGCGCCATGCCACCCAGGGACGCTGGCCCAGTTTTTCCTGCCACTCGCCGGACTGGCGCTTCTTCAGAGGCTGCCCATGGCCATTGTGCGGTGCAGACAGAGCCCCGGCGAGACTCCCCTTTGCAAGGCCAGCTGAGGGAAGGGATTGTTTTATTTATGAGATGCGAGGAAAAAATAAAGCTCCTGTGTTGTTTTTCGTATGGGATGAAGGGGAGGAAGAGAGTTCTTTTATTTTTGGTAGCTAAAGTGTGTTCACCACACATTGCTTTCAAAGGGAGGAAACGAAGCATGGAGGCTGGGCGTCAGATGCACCCAAATTTCAGGCAGGGCCCTCTCCCAGAGGTGGGTGGCCCTCATCCGAAACAGCCCAGTGAAATGCGGCAGCCGGAGCAGGGGGTGCCACATCCCACAGAGTGCCGTAACTCCCGGGGCTGTCGGACGAAGGCCCTGCATCCTCCATCTTGTGAATCTGCCCTTCCTTCCTGTGGCATCTCATGCAATTCGATGAGGCGCTTTGTTTCAGGGGAAAAATGAAATGTTTGCTTGACCCAAAATGAACTTCAAGGTTTTAAATTGACCAATAAGCCATGACAAAAAATGGGGGTTTGAGTTAATGCCTCCAATTTATTTTCACATTTATGTGTTGACAGCCAAACAAAAAAATAAGCATTCACACAATGAAGTTCTGTCTTCCACTTGTTTTTCACATGAATGAGATTACATATTTCTAGTTACTGGTCCCGGGAAACTTTTCTAGATTTTATTTTAAAATTAAATAGAAATGGAACAGAGAGTTTTGGGAGAAGAGTTAAGATTATACTAAGTGTGCATAAGTTTTACTTAGCAACTCTCTCCCTTGGAGAAGGCTTAATACTATTTATTTTATTTATCTGCTACATTTAGCTGGACAGATTCCATATTCCATTACAGTTCAGAAGTGATATATTTCATCCTCTAATAATAATTCCCAGATAATTATTACAATCAAACGTGTTTGTTTAAAGCCAAGCACATACCAAAAATCATGATGTAGAGCTCATTTCCTTAAGAATCAATGTCATTTTATTCCGAATTTCCATAAGAGAAAATACTATTTTAAAATGCAAACTTGTAGATACAATGGAAAATGAATTCCATTCAGATGATGCAATTCACCCCCAATATAAATAATCTGTGGTGTATATTGTAATATGATAATGTGAAAGTCCAAAAGAACTCATTCCCAGACCACATCAGAAAATCTACTGAGTCAACAACTGCAGCAGACAATAACAGCATGAGTTAAAGAAGCAGAGCTTTAAAGCAGGTTAGTTCAAACTGTACGGCATTTAAAATGTCACTGACAAGATTAAATACGACCATTCACACTCAGGCACTATGTGAATTCACTCAGAAAATGTTTGGTACGTAAGATCTGTGTGTGAAGCAACACCTAGTTCAACTTGCTATGTCAAATAACCGCACGCGGAAGACTGTTTCTGCCTCTGTTTTGCATTATCGCCACCAGTTTTTAAATCATTTAAAAGGAAAATGATTTGCTTAATCCATTTGCTTAAAAATTGTTTAAATTACATCAAGCAAACACATCTGAAGCTTACTTTCTTGCCTAAAGATTCTCTGTACACGTAGGATGTGGCTACAGAACAGATGTAAGGAACTGAAATGGAAAAAGGGCATTATTATAGCAATAAACATGTTGTTTCAACTGTTCTCTCAGATCAAAAAAAGCCAGCATTTCAGTGGGATATAAGTGACTTAACTATATATGTAGAAACAGTGCAAGAACCATATGGTAATAATTACTAGAAGTGCATAGTTCACTTTTTCTTGACATGAGCCACATGGCTTTTTTTAATCTATTGTATCACTTATATGATGTAACAGTATATCAATGCAAATCAAACAAACGCAAAGCAGCTTTCCAGCTGAGGCTCCAGACACACAGAAGTTGGGCAGCTCCAACTTCTGGGTCCCATTCCCAGCTCAGCCCTCGACGCTCACATTTTCTCTTTCTAGCTGCGATGTTAAAAATGCATGGTTTAAATCACCAGAGAAAGGAGAGAAACCACCACCACATTTATTATGAATTCCAACACCATAGCAAAACTGAACACAGGAAAAAACAATCTCCCTGCAGAAGCTGCCCAGAGTGATCACCTCGGGAAGGAGTTACTTATTGGTACTTAGCAAATACAGGGACACCCCTCTTCCACAGCAACACCTTCACGATGCAGCTCAGTTTAATATTTACCTGCCATGTGGCCCACAGCTTAAGGCTACAGCAGGGAAACAAAATGGAATTCAGCAGAAGTCCCAGCTACTAAGCAAGGGTATATGGCACTACACGGAAAAAGCAGCCAAGATGAAGTGGTCAGTCCTGCTAATAATTTCCCAGGTGCTGTGCACTTAAAATTCAGTATTGCAATGTTGTAGAAACACTTTACTTCAACATTCTTAATTTCTGAGACATGCAATATCTAAAGGCTGTAAGAAAAGTGTCACGGCCCCATGACACAACACGTTCATCTGGCATGAGTTCATGATACTGGATCAAAACCAGTCCAAAGAGGATCCTGATGGGTTAACTATGTGCCACAAGTCAGGCTGGACCTCCGAGCTGGGTCCTCAGGGGATGATCCAAAACTTTGTACCGCAGCATCCCAAAGGGGAACAGGATATCTGGGATTCCCCAGTGAGGATGACCCTTGGCCCGAGGCCAGCAGCGGGTGCAAGGCCCTGCTCTGCTCCAACCTGCTCCTGTGACGATCTCAGCATCAGGCAATCAAGGAAAAATGCCTGCTTTGCAGACCATTTGCTACTTGTGGCATGCTCTGGTTTTGTTTTTCCTTTTGGGACCTTATTTTCCAGGCACACAGCTGAATGCTGGGCCCTTGTCCAGCCCAACCACTCCCTGCTCTGCTGTCATTCTGCAACCCAAAACACGATGTTTGTCCCACCTTGACAACTTTGACTACCAGGAGGCTTCACACTACTACTCGCAGCAGGAACATGCTGCTCCAGGCACCACCCCTGGCCCTGCCACCTCTGAGCCCATCAGCTCCCACTCTGCATCTGCCGCATGCTGCTGTACGTCGTCCGCTGCGAAGAGCAGAGCCTGCCTGCAGTGCCGAGCTCCTTGGTATAACTAAGCAGCCACTGATACGGGTGTGATTAAGTGCAGATTCAGGCCCTTGTTGCGCTCCTCAGGATGAAAGTGAAAAGGAGCCGGGTGAGATGTCTACTCCGAGGCAGTTGGGAATACCTTCAAAAGGCTGTTGCACGGGGCCACAGCTGGCTCTGTAAGGAAGGGAACTACCAAAAAAACACTTCCATAGTGCAGTACTGCTCATATCCCATGGTATACAGGGCATGAAGCAGCTGCCTTGATGCCTTGCAAGCCAGGAGACTTCGGGGCTTGCACCAGCCAGGAATGGTTGTCACATTAGCTTGTTGTCTTGGCAGTGGCCATGCAAAATGCAATTGTGTACTACATCTGCCTGACTCAAGCCTGTACCACCAGTTCTATTGCATTGCACAGAACCAATTTTAATAATCCCAATTAATCCTAATTAATAGGGGAAGCTGTGGCAGCATCATAAAAAGTAAAAGGTATTCTTCAGATTTGAGGTTTGGATGTCACAGAATTCACAGATCTTAATTTCATAACTATACATTAAGGTCAAACCAGCAAAGGATTTAAGTTAATCTAGCTTCTACTTCAATGAACAGAAAAAAGGCTCCCATCATTGTCTCATCAAATCAATTGATTTATAAAATCACATATATGTAAGATGAACATTTGTAGATCCAGAAAAATTAATCAAGCCTTTCTCATTCTGTTAAGTCTACAAAGTTTAGATGTGGCAGGAAAATGAGCTAATTTAGAATTATCGTTTGGGTCAGCATATCTATTTACAGCGTTCAATTACATGATCATATCATTTTGCACAGCCTTCTTTATATTGGCAAGCTATAAAAGAGCTTCTTCGAATGGAACCATTGTTCTGCTGCACGCTCTAAGAATAGCATAGACTATATATAAGGCCTCAGCTCCAGGGCTCTGCAGAGGACCTGCCTTGATAAATTCAGAAGTTTCCTATTGCATCAAAGTTCCTTCCTCTTTTCTTTTCCCAGACGCCCTTGCCCAAATATACCAGCCTCCCCCTTCTCCCACATAGATTAGGTACTGATCTTCTGTCTTTTCTTTCCTAGGACAGACAACTGCATTTTATTATTTCCAAATTTGAAAGGCTGCTCCTTTTTTTAACCATATTTAGCCTAGCCTGTCACACAATAACAGAACTAGGTGTTATTTGCAGGTCAATATTTTCACTTGCTTGCTAAGAGATGCTGACAGAAAGCTTCCTGGGACCCCTACCCAGCTCTGGACCTCTCTTCTGTTTGTCACCAAGTGATAGTTTATCCATAACAGAGCAGTGGCACTCCAGTCCCGAGTCTATCATCGTAAAATCATTGGGCAGTCTACTAGAAAACTCAATTTACAATACTTTGTACTTTCTCACAGAAGTAAAAATACGGTGGTCAATAGTATAAAGGTCCTTAAAGCAGCTGCAAAGTTTTGTTTCACTTTTAGCTGGTCAGAGGAGAGGAGAAAAAAAATGGCAGAAAAAAAATCCTAGGTTTAAACCAAGGAGAAAACAGAGGAAACAAAAAGTTATGAAAGGAGCAGCAACTCCTTTTTACTCCTGTCAGAGATTTTCAATATCCTCCCAAATGAGGGTCTCAGTGAAGGAAAAGGGAAAAGCATAGCTTATCCAGCTCAGGCAGACTCCCAGGGAGTCCCAAGGGCACTCTGACCTCCAGAGACAGGAGATGCTTTGGCAACTCTGCTTTGCTCTCTGCCTGCAAAGGCCTGTGCTTAAACCCTGAGCAAAGCAACTGTGGGATAAAAACTACCTGTGCAAAGCTTTTGGTATCTGTAAGGGTTTGCTAGTGCTTCTCAAAAGCCTCCTAAAGAAAGGAAATATAAGAGGGAGGGCAGTGCAATTCCCAAATTTCACTGGAGGCAACATCAGATGAGCACTTATTCCCAAGGCCCAGAAGCGCCTGACAGACACCTGGGAAATCAACCCAGGGAGTCACCAAGAGGCTAGATTTCATCACAGCAAGCAACCAAATGTTATGTGAGAGTATTTTTTCAGATCTGTAGATGTTTTCAAAACTATGCAGATGTTTTCATGCAATTTCTGCTAATCTAACTCACTCTGCATCCCAAACATGCAGACCAGGAATGCAGCAGTCTGGTACGAGCTGCTCATGAGAGGGAAGAAGACCCAGCTGCTATTTATATATGTTATACACTACTATCCACTCTCTTTTAGCAAGTGACTTCAGACTTTGGCATGGACAAATATTTGAGGGACAGACCCTCATTTTATTTCAGTTTTAGAAATCCCATCAGCAAGCTCACTGAAGAAAAACAGCTCCTAGAAAAGCTGCATGTAAGCTTATAGAGCTAGATTTTAAAACCGTGTTAGTTTTGGCCTGTCTCTGGTCCCTCTGGAGTTATTTCGGCCAGCACTCTCAGTTTCTAAGAATCCCACAGATACTATTACAACAGGGAAATTTCTTCAAACACACACTTTGATACACTGTGGGGACATTTCTGGCATCTTTAAAGAACCTGACTTCTCTGGAACTGGAGAGACCATGAAAGATATAGAAAAATTGCAGGCAGTGTAGTCATATTTCAAAAGATCCCCCTTCAAATCCCACCAGGTTGTATGAAAACTTTACATTGGATCAAAGAGGATCTTCTGAATAAATAAATGGAGTGAACTTGGCTGATAGAGAAGAGACCATTTAAAAATATAAAGTAACACAAAATGCTTTCACTAATAGCTAGAGTGCTTTTCACTTTATCTGGGCATTCCCCTTTCATATCCTTGAAAATCCTACATTGATGAATAATATCAGAGCATTATTTAAACAAACATGCTGTCTTTGTCCTCAAGCAGTGCCAGTCTTCTGTGCAGCAGACAGCGCTAAGAAACAAGCTCCAGGAACATCTAAGAAAGTGGAAAGGAAAAGGGAAAAGTGCACTCAAGATACTGCTTCAGCTGAGGTCTCTGAAGCAAGTGATGAAATGCCCAGAAAATGTGAAGAAGCAAAAGCTGACCTTCAGAAAGGAGGTCACCCTGGGTTTAGAGTGCACTGAAGGAGTTGGGTTACTTCTCTGAAAAGTGTATTTTGGCTTTATTATTAGTAGCACCCCTGGATCATTTGGCCTTTCCATTGACTTCTGCCAGGGTTCAATTACAGTTGCTGTACTAGGCTGCATGCAAAATATAACATGTAAACATGTTACCTGGCAAATGTGAAATGTAGGTGAGTAGCATCTGTTCCACTGAGGTGAAAGAGTCACTGAGCAGAAGGAAGAAAAAATTTGCTGAGAGCTGCAAGCCAAATCTGTGGGAGAGCCAAGTTTAGAAACCAGGCATTCATCATTTCTAAGGAAAAAAAGTTTTGGGATGGTGGCTACTTGCTGAATTCAGGGAAAGAAGAGAGGGACAAGAAAATCCTTTCCATTGAAACTAAGTGCAATGTGTGATTTGATTATCCAACTACAAAAACATCACCAATGCAAAATGCATCAAGCAGCTTGGCACACTGAAAGGTAACGAGCAATAAACAGTGATGCGAGACACGATTATGCTAAGTCATCTGGATAATGTGAGAGATCCCGTAATTCATTATCATCCCCCAAATAAACTGCAAAGCTGACTTCATTACTTACACCTGTAATACCATCAGACTGTAAGTACTCACTGCTGGTAGAGGGAAGTTACACTCACTATGAGCATGGCAGCACAAGCAATCCTCCAGATACCTGTACCCTGAAACAGCCCCACTCTGCTCCCACAAGCACCCTATATAAATCAAGGAGGGCTCCATTTGTATTCTCAATGTTTCTGGCCTGTATACTGTAGCTTAAGTAAATCTTTAACATGGGTGGCTGAACAGTATAGCATCTGCATTTTCTTCACAATAAGAACCTACTTTATACCCTCGCACAGCAGAGGTAATTTTCTTTGATAGAGCACTTTATGAAAATGGCTTATCATTTTATAGACATAAACAAGAAGTGAAATGCCTTTTAAAAAAAATCACAATACTAAGAACAAGGCTGAATTTAAGAAAAAATAGGGGAAGAGACAAAAATCAATTTGAAGGATAAAGCCTTTACATGAAAGGCTAAAAAAAAATACAGCATATAAATCATAAAAGAATGTCCAGAAGCGGTCTGAGAACTCAGGTAGTACATCCTTGTGCTTTAAGGACTGACTACACATCATTTCTCACAGATGCTTCTCAAACTTGTTTTTAAAAGCTTCAGCATCAATCTTCACCATCTTCAGGCAACTGCTTTCCACATTTCACCATCCTTTCCCTGAGAAAGTATTTCCTAATACCTTCTTCCACTGAAACTTCTTGCCTAAACTTTTTTTTTTTAAACGTAAACCCATTAATTCTTGTCCTATTGACAGTGGACGTATAGCAATACCACATTGCCTTTGGTTCTGCAGTAAGCTTTTATTTGTTTGAAGATGATCACCATGTTTTCCTTCACTCCTCAGAGAAAAGTGAACAGCTTGCTTTCTGTCTCTTTCCTCATATTTTAAGTATACCTCTGATTGTTGCTGTGGCCTAGGAAACAGTGATCTCCAGCTGATCTCTGCATGCCTTTATTTCAAGTGTTTAACATTGCATGCACTGCCCCAGCAGAGAGTTCAAGGGAAGGATCATCTCACCTCTGACACAGACACCTCCTTGGCCTTGCTCCCCTTACAATGCTGCTTTTCCCCCAGCAGCTCGGCACAGAGCTTTCAACTCACCCAACAAGAGAGCCTTTCTAAGGAAAAACACTGCCTCCCTCCACTGCCGATCACTGCTTCCAAGAAGGGATTAATGGTCGTAGCGATCCTGCGCTACAGCAGTAGCAGAGACATTTGAAGGCTTTACCAGTGCAGTAGCTCATTCCCTAAACCACTAACTCCCCATGTGCTATCGGTGTAGGAGACAGATTTTAAGCTTTGATCGGGGAATTCGCATGTGCTGAAATTAGCAGGGATATAAACACATTCAGAACTGGCTGATGGTCTTCTGCTTAAAATCGCTAAGGGCGCAGTCTTTGCCTTGCAGCACGGAGCAGCACAGCTGAACTGCTCCAGGCAGGGGCAGGGGCCACACCACATACAGACCCCAGGCTGAGCTACCAGCCATGCTGTGCAGCCCAGGTTGCTCAGCCCTGCTGCACAAGTACATCTCCCGCTTCTCTGGGGTTTGTCCATGCAGTTCTCCCTTTTCCGCATTTCTTTTGGCTGCCCAGTTAACCAAGGAAAAGTACCGCTAACATGCATGCACAAGCATCTGTGTCACTGAAATTAAGTGACCACACACACAAAAAAAATGTAAAAAAAAAAAAAAAGGAAAGGAAAAAAAGTCTTTCATAATTGAGGCAGATTGAGAAACTCTCCCTGTAGTTGTGGAGGAACAGCTCATCAGCACTTGGTGTATCACCTAGGTGCAGAGAGCTGATTCTTTTACGCAGGTTGAAGGTTTCACATTAAAAAAGTGGTTAATGACTCTTGACTCCATCTCTCTACAAGTAGTTGAATTGTGTTTCTGCTTTTGTTACAAGCAAAGGGACCAGTTCAGAAATACTTTCCGTATTAGATCTCTAGTGAAACCAGAAGAAAGAACTGCTCCTACTATTGTGCAAATTGGTAAACCCTACCAGTCTTCAGACATGCAAAGCCTCCAAGGAAGCCATCCTGCAGAGACAGTAAGGTCTGCATCTCTGCTGCACCCATTATCTCAGCCACTGCAAAAAGGTAACCTTACCATGTAACGTTTGGGAACCAAAAGCAAATGTATTTCACTGACAGTATTCCCCCATCCTTTCATCTAACAATCATCACTGTTAAAACACTTAGCCACTGACACGGAGTTTTTATTTCCAGAGCCCTTTACAGATATTAGCAGTGGTGGTGGAGACTGCGGTAAGGAAGAAACACAAAGCAGACCTGCAGAAGTGTGGAGAGCTCCTTCTCAGAAGCCTTTCATCTATCATAAGATACTTTCTGGTTAAGTGATCACCTCTGATTTGTTGAATCAGAGTCTTAATCATGTACTTGGCGTCAAGCAAAGGAACTACCAGCAATATTAACAGGGTTATCCAGGACTGGGGGTGGAAGTCCCTGTTGTTTAAAGCAAGAGTTAGACAGTAGTACCACATGATCCCCTCACTCAGACTCTTTGAATTGTTATGAAAACATTTTTAAAGCAATATTTGCCACGGGGTAGTCACTCCTGTTATATCTGTCTTACCCCTCCTCTTTTCATCTGTGAACACCTCATTACCAGTGGATAATACTGATGCTGTAATACAACTTTCCCTTGGGAACAAAATAATAATCATCTGTGTCATTCGAGAAGGATCCTTCTTGGGCCTTTATGTGCAGGAATGCACAGCTATAAAGCATGCCTGACAAAAACATTTGATTTTGTTCTCTTCTCGGTTCAAGAAATACAGGTACAATGTGTGATCATTTGTTTGTAGTAGGACATTTTGAATACTCTTTTGTTTGCACAAAGAGCAAATGCATCTGCCCGATAAGACAGAAATAAACTAAAGATGCCAGTAAACGCAACAGTGCTGTTGCTGTTGAAGTATTTCTATTTGTCTGTAGGCTATGGTAAGTATTTCTTTCATTAGACTCATGATTTGGCTCTGTATTTTCTTCTCCCTAGAACATAACTCACTAGGACTTACACTGTTACAGGTTTTATCAGAAAATGACCTGTTCAGACCAGCTCAAGAAGTCAAGGATAGGGTGAAAAAGAGCACAGGAGGAAAGACTGCAAGCGCCAGCAAATGTGCTGGAATCTTTGTACTCAACATACTTGTCTGAATTTTAGGGGAATTTCTCAAAGAAATATTTCAGATTTGGGCTTGGCAGATGATACTATTAGTGGAAAGGAGGAGATAAAACATAGCTAAGGTCTACAGAGGTAAATGAAGAGCCTCAATCCTGTCTAAGAAACTTCGATTCTGTTTCCTTTGCCTGAAACACAACTGTCCCTCAAACCCCCTAAAGCAGACCCTTGTGTATTGCACTTTTCAACTGTGGAAGATTTAAGTTAAATTCTCCCCACTCTCCCAAGTTATTATCAAAACCTCCATCAAGATTTTTAGACAAAAGAATAATGCCTTTGGAGAAGCCCAGCCACAGGGCTTCTTGCAGGCTGCAGGCTTCGCAGCCATGTGGCAAGTTCCCCATCAGCAGGACAAAACATCACCCAGCCCCAACTGCAACAGAGCACCTACATTGCTCCACTCCAAATCTTAAAATTGTTCTGGTTTTGCTTTGCTTTTCTTTTGAGATCAATGAATTGCCAAATACTAACACAGCCTAAACTTATATTCAAAACGGGGGTGCTTTTCCACAAGAAAATGGGACATTTCACGCTGTCCCCTGTCCCAGCTCCATTTCCCAATATGCACACAAAACAGCCCCCAAAGGATAGTGTCCAGCACATCCAAGCCCTGCCTCCAGACAAGAGAGTGAAGGTCCCCCCCCAAGCCAGCTGAAGGAGGATAATGACAGAGTGGAACAATCTGAACTGAAGGTATTTTTAAACTTTATCATCAGGGGAGTTAAAACACAAATGCTAGCTGTTGTCAAGATTAACTATAGTATCGTGGGAAAAAAGGGCTAAAGTCACATAATAATTACGTGCACTTTGATGTTTATTAAGAACAGCTACTCTTGTAAAATTATAATGCTGCATTCACAGATTAGAGCTTAAATTCCGTCAGCACTTTTGTCAAAATATTTAGTGAGATTAGTCATTTTGTTAATGAAACATACAATGGGTTATGCTTTTAAAAAATGCTTTACATACAGACCTTTTAACTTACAAATATATGACTGAGTTGATGTTGTACATAAGCGCTAAACCTATCTGCAACAATGACCCTCACTCTTGTGTACAGGGGTGCAGGTACACACACATTTTAGCTTTTGACAGATAAGTGTACTTCTACCTTTGTGTAAGGCTCTATGTTTACAGGAGGTGAAAATCCCACTTTACTTGGAAATGACAGCAAGTATCAAAAAAGAATTTTTTCTACCATGGCTGGACTGGGCAATTTTGCAGAGAGTGGCTTATATTGTACATGTATGAGAGAGAAAATAAAGAGGGAGATGCATGAAGAAAAAGTATCCGTCAATAAATTCTCATCAATACAAAAGTATATCTAGAGAAGGTGGCAAAAATAACGATTCCTTCAGTTTGCTTCTCCTGGACCAGAAGCTGTAGTGACTAGGTAACTTAGTTGTGTTCGGTACTTACTAACCCCTGCTGTCATCACAGAAGGGTGTTTTCCAAGCCTTTGAATATTCATTACACAACATCCTGGAGAGGCAGCAATTGTTTTTATTATTCTTTTCTGGATGGAGACTGAAGCAGGGCAAAAGAAAAGGCCTAATCTGAATGAATAAATAAATAAATAGGCACTTAGAGTAATTTAGGAGAAATTTGGGTATGCAAGTTCGAGCAAGTGATCCATAAGATCTCCACCCAGCTGCCTAAGCTGTGGGGTGTCCAAGTTCTCACCAGTCAAATGAGGCTCAGGCTCTTGCGCATGTTCTGAGTGCCTCCAAACTCTGCCTGCACACCGGGTTAAGCCTAGCCCAAAACACAGCAACTGTGAGCCCAGAATGGGACACCAAATTCAACCACCTTCCCCATTCTTGCCAGGTAGAGACCCAGCCCTCTCACCTATCACCTCCTGCCTTAAAAATTGCACTACTGGGAAGAGAAAGCCGGAGATGAATTCTCACTTCTGAGCTGGGCTGGTGTAAAGAAAGGAGGAATACAATATTCAGAGCAAGTGTAAGGGCAAAGAAGAGGACAGCAGTCCGGTACTGAGTCCTAGGTTCATGCCTCTGTGCCCTGTTCTGGTCAATACACGATGTATAAATGATAAATTTAAGAAATTTTATCTGACATGAACAGGTAGCTACACTGTTCTGGTCTGTTCTCCAGAGCTAGCTTTTTTAAGCTGAGTGCAGGTATCTACACCAACTTGCAGCACAGCCATAACATTTAGAAAAGGAATGATCAGGAATGTATGGCTAAGGGTAGCTCTGATGAAGCAGATGGAAGAAAACAGAAGGGTGGCTAACTGCAATGCAATTCCCAGTCTGAAGTTCACAGCTGCTGAGAAAATCATATTCTGCAAGGTAGCCAGAGATGCAGGGTAGCACAGGATTACAATTAATTTTACTGTTTTGTAGACAATGTTGACAAGGAAAAGCAAATGTTTTCTAATCATTGCAGGCAAAACTTTTCAATCTTCTAAAAAATAGTACTAGAAACTGACAAAAAGGGGACTTTAGTTTTGGCTTTCACACTTGTTCACTATGATTAATGGCATCTTCATTGGTCACTTTAGTGGAGCAGGAAATCAGGCATCAAATCTGATTATATATCCAGCCTGGAAATAATTCCTCTGCAAGTCACAATAGACAGACCAATGGGGCAACACAAAGCAAATTGTCTGTCATACCTCACCCATCACAGTGGAAAATTTATTGTTCAGAGCTGCCAGTTTGTAAGCACCATATTCAGGATACATCTTCATTTTTTAAAAAATCCCAATCCCAAAGGCCATCCAGCTGCAACAGCTATACTGACAGATGAGCACTGTTTACATTCCTCCAGCAGAATGAGATAATACAAGAATGTCAAAAATTCAGCCAAATCTGCCGAAGAAAATTCTCTCCTTTACAAAACATCTGATTTCTGAGCAATGGGACTTTCCACAACTGTAGAGTGTCATTTTCCAATTTGTGCACTTTGAAGTGATCTATTGGCTGATCTTGTGCAACTATAAACACAGCAGTACATTTTTTAAATGACATCCTTTTAGCTGGATATTTTGTTAATCTTCTATTCAGTTTCCTGGGCAGCAACTCCGAAGAATAATAGTTGAGTTGGAAAAGTACTTTGTTTTGACATGAAGGACTTGTGAATTTTTTCCAACTGAATGAAGAGAGCAAGTACAGTAGTTTTCTCACAGTATAGTACCCTGCTTTAAAAAAAAAAAAACCCACACACACCCCATTTTCCCCTTTACCCTCATCTCTTCAGCTTGTACGTCAAAAGAAAGTTCATATTATTATACAATGTATTGATATTCTGGTTTAAATCGTAAATGTTTGGGAACAAAGAGCCCCAGCAAGAATGATACTCCAAAAGGGAACACTTAATTTCAATTTGTGATACAGCTTCAATACAAGCATTTCTGTATGAGGTATTTCTTTGTTTTCCTTTCTTTTTTTTTTTTTTATAAGATAATATTAAAAACTGGCAAAACAGAACAAGGATGAACAATTATTTCTTTAGATTAATAAAATCTTACTTTAGAGGTAAATCCTGCCCTTGCTGCTTTCACTTCAATGGAAGTCAGATCTAGCATTTGATGTACATCCTATGCTCTGAGCACAAGAGTGCAAAAACTGAAATACCCAATCCAAAACAATATTAAGGACTGCCTATCCCACATCATAGATTAATATCTACCAGCCTACACAAGAACAATTAAATCTAAATTCCTAAATGGAGATCAGATGGCACAGGAGATTACAAACATAATATGGGTCATTTCATCTCTAGTTTACTGTTTTACATACAGTCCAAGTGATCATAGAACAAAAAAGCCATTAGCAGCAGACATCTGCTGGTAGAAAAATTAGCTGATCTCAATCCAGCTTTTTCTGGACACACAGATAAATTGGGACAGAGGAGAGGTGAGGAAGAGCAGTGGCAGGGGAAGCACCAGAAAATAGAGCTAGAAACCTTCCAACCTCTCTGAGGGAAGCCTAGCACTGCCCCATCTCTTGATCCTTAGTGGCCCCACCAGAAGTTGACAGGCAAAACACCACAGGAATGACAGCAGCACTCTACCGGGAATTTCAGTCTCCCATGCTTTAAGCGTTTTTTACAAGCAAGTCTATCTTTAGAAAAGGATTTGAAAGTTACGTAATAAATAGCTTTCCTATATTAGAAGGAAGCCAGAAATTATTCTATTTATGTGCACGTGTTGTTTCACAAGAAGACAGGCTTTCAGACACTTCATCAGGACTGTCATCACATATCACGGCACTGATTTACATTTAAAGGGGGAAAGGAAGATTTTGCTCTCTAAATCTAGGCTCTACCATAAATAGGCATGGCTTAGGTGAGAGCCAGGTTTCAACTTTCATTGCTAGGCCAGCGAGCTACAGGCAATAACAAAACACATGTGACATGCTGGGGAAGACAGATACTCCTCGAGCAAGTCAGAATTAATAAGTGCTTCTTAAGAGACCCTCTTTCCTGGGAATGTGGATGAACACTTTCAGGCTTCGCTGACAATGAAGTAACGCACACATGTATATGAGGATATGGTGATACACAACTAAAAACAACAGATCTTACTGAGAGCTAATACCATGAATCCCACAAATGAGAAAAGTCTATGGAGGAACGAGATGCTCCATATTATAAGCTCCTTTTCCTTTTTTCCCACTTACATTTTTTTAAACATTCATAAAAAGATTACTAGGTTGCTAGATTATCTTTAAATCTCAGACATTAGGCAAAGAACACAATCTAACAATAGCTTCCAGGTAAGCGAAGCCAGACAGCATGCCTGTAAAGTCCAGGCAGACACAAACTCAGGAACAGCAAGAATAGCAAAGAGTTAACATCAGCCAAGAGCAAGCCATTGTTTCCATTTTAGGAATGATTATTTTAACTAAAAATTCAGGCGATTTCTGAAATGTGAAAAAGTCTGTTCAAGAACCTCAGTATAAATTAAGTCATCCCAATATATACAAAGAATGAATAAAATTACACCACAAATAAGCCAAATACTCTTTATTGGTTACAAATATTGAGTCAGTTCCATTCCAATTCTTAAACAAGGAAAACAGATCTAGAACTTGGAGGAGAAGTTACAAATATGTTTCAGGTTCCTTAAAATATTGCTGTTAAACAGAGGATGCAGGAACATCATGACTGAAAAGTTGGAGTTTATTGTTCAGTTTTAATTAGAATTTAGGTTGATGAAATGCATACAGGTAAGTAACACTTAAGCTAAATGAGACAAAAGTCACACATAACAGATTTTTATTGCTATATTCTTCATCCCTCTGATTTAATGAAGTGTTGGCCATGTTCCACAGAGGTGCAGAGGTTCTTCAGGGACACAGCACAGGATGCTGACACTTCTTATTAATAATGCCATCAACTCCTGGGGATATTTTTAAAGTAATAAAAAACACTATTATTTTTATACCTGGAACAAGTTAGAAGAATGAACCATTCCTCCATTCCAGCCCAAGGAAAAGCGTTAGACGTAATACACGTTGTGGTGGGTACTGTTACATTTCGTTACAAGCTAAATCAAGTTTAAAACCACTGTTCAAACAGTAGCTCAGTTGTCTTAGTATTAATCAGTCTTTTTCCTTTTAAAACAGAACTTATTCTATTTTCTGTTTGTTTGTTCCTTTGGTATGACAGTAAACACATGAGTCTCAGTTCAGAGCGCTCCTCTTAGTAATGTTATGAACTATAAACAAAGTTGATGTTATTCCAAATTTGTCAGATAGGAAGACTTGGTTGTTACAACAGGCTTTGCCTACCTTATGCTTTGCTTGTTTGCATCAAAAGGAATTGGTTCTATTCAGTTGTTTTTTTTTTTTGCTGAACTGCAACATTCCTTAACACTTAGCATTGCAAGATTTTTAAGGGTGAAATAGCACAATATAGGGATTGATGGGAAGACTGACTGTCCAATTCAAGTTTAATTTTCATTTCTTTCTCTAATTATCCACAGCTGAAATGCACCAGTCACTATTTTCAGCTGGTTTGGGTTGTCCTGTCAGCAGCTGATCTAGCAGAGAAAGAGCAGAAATGACGAGCGTGAGGAGACCAGACCCGCTGCCTGCTCCACAGGAAAGCACTTGCAGACCCATTTCTGGATTTTAACCTTTTTCCTGCCTTCTGATCAGCAGCTTTTTTCTGCACAAATTATTGGTACCTTCTCTTTCTTGAAGACATCTGCAGAGTATAGCCACAAGGTGGGTTAGAGGGGCCAGGACACTGCCACCCCTGAAGGAGCAGTTTGGGGAGCAGCAGGAGCAGATTTGGGAACACCCTTCCCTGTGCCCTTCTCCTGTCCCTCTCCCCCCTGCCTGCATGGACCCATAAGCTCCCTTTATGCCAGCACCACACTCGTGGTGGGCCAGACCTGACCAGGCAGAAGGAAAACTCTGATCAGTATAGAAACCATGAAAACAAGAGCCAAAACAAAGCGCGAGGCGGGAATGCAAGACCACGGCTCTCAGCGAGCGCAGCCTCGATTCTGCCTTAAACCTCATCCCCAGGCGGAACAGCACAAGAATGCGTCTGGGACATAACCACAAGCAGGAGAGAGCACAGCCTTGGCCAGGACGCAGCAATCATTTTGCTGCGTGCCTCCATAAGCGGGTTGCAGAGACTGCGCTGGCTCCGGCTGCCAGACTATCAGCCCAGCTGGGCCCAGGGTAGGGAAGGTGGCCGGGAAATGGCCAGCAGGCCACATACGCTGCCCACATTGCCGGGTAGAAGTGGGCAGTCAATCCAACTAGAGTTTAAGTTATTTGTACCAACAAAGAGTTTGCCTCATCGACGCTATATTTTATAACCAGCTATGCCGCTTCTCTTTGCCAGTAACGTCTCGCACAGCGCTGGACAGGCACTGCTCCCAGATAACTCGACTCCGGTTTCACATTCCTCACCTCCACGTTCGTGCTGCCCAGCAGTTTACTTTACAGATTCCCTGGCCTCCAGAGGCTGCTATCATGTTCCTCCGCCCCGGCCGCAACCCTGCCTCCCTGTCCCCTCTTAATAGGGCCCTTGTTGGCTGCCACGTGGGGGTCAGCGGTGGCACCAGGGAGCAGCTCTTGCCTGCCAGACCTGCTGCCTGCCTCCCCAGGCCCTTCTCCGAGAGTCGCCATCCCTGATCTGCTCCACACAGGGGCCTGGGCAAAAGGAAAAGCAAAACACGAGACATCACACAAGGACAGCGAAGCAAAGCCCCGACTCCTTTCTTCACCTACGGTGTGTTTTTCCCACAGTCTTGCACATTCCCAGAAGGAAATTAATCCTCCAGAACAACGTGGCTCGTTCCTTCAGGCCAGTCTGGCTGGAGCAGAATTCCTGTTCTTCATTTTAATCCTAGACCATCTGTCCACTCCTGCTAAAAAAATATACCATTTCAGCTAATCTCACAAAACTGCAAATCCAAGATTACACTGAATTAATCCCATAAAACGGTTTACTGCGATCAAACTACCATGACAGGCACAACGTGAAAGTGACAGTTATTTCTTAAGACCTTTCCCAGTTGTATCTTAATTACAGGGCAGGGAAATGAGAAGGGCAGCTCTGCCAACAGGCTTTTCCAAAAGATGACACTTTCTATCCAGCAATTACTGTAACGAGGCCCTAATCCTCTATTAGCATTACCACCGGCTCCCGGGATGTGAATCAATAAGAGGAGCCCCGGGTTGATCCAGGGCTGAATTCAGAGCTGCCCCCAAAGCTGGAGACAATACATGGTATTTTGCCAGTGCGGCACACACACCTTGCCATCGCCGCTCATTCAAAACACCTGGTTGAGGGTGCATGGCCACCTGGTTCACTAATTACTGCTTGCGAATGCAAGTCACACGTCAGCACACAAATCTCTGGAGGAGTGAAAGCAACAACTGAGTACAATAGAGTTGAACCCATCGTGAATAGAGACCTAATAGGTAAATATTTGTGTATCTGTACCTTTCTTAAAGGCTGTATTCAGCTCACTCTTCAAAGAGCAGGTTGAAAGAGCACTGCCTACCCTCTATTTATTCCCGTTAGAGACTACCATTACCCCTTTGGGCCAGAGTCCTTAGCTAACGTTCAGATTGTTTTTGTTGAGGAAACTGAAGATTGAATTGTGTATAAACAGGGCAGCAACCCTGTTTATTTACTGAAAATGGGCATTAAATTGTATTTCTCTTAATACAATCATCAAACAGTAAGAAGGAATTTCTTTGCTCTTTATTCCAAGCCTTTTATTCACCAGCCAGCACTTCACCCAAAAAGCATGACCTTTTTCTTNTGGTTTTTTTTTTTTTTTTTTCTCCTCTCAGGGCCCCATTACTAAAGCTCATTTGACCATTCTTGGCTTTCTCCAGTGGTCTCTGCCTGCTTTTGTGGTAGCCCGGCTGCACTGCCTACACACTGTTTTATCCAGCCCACACCCAGACATACCCTATTCCTCACTTCTAGCCCCATCTGAAAGCCTTGCAGTGATACAGCTCATGTCCCAGATGACCTTCCATGCATTGTGGCATGGCCATCAGCCTCTACCATTTCAGGTTTTTTACATTTGTTCTAAGGCAAAGGTGGCTTTTACAATCATCAGCTTCCACCCCAATGATATGGTCATTTCTGCAAGGACTCTTGAGTACTCTGGACACCCCAGGTCACTGCAACAATCAGACTGAGTCAGTCTCCCCGCACAGTGTAACTGGTAAGACCCATAGTCCCATATGGAAAACATCTGTTTCCACCATTTTTATTCTAAAGCCCAATTCCCAGAGGTGTAAATAAGGCACAGAAGGAGCAAAGGAAGAAGCTATGTGGTTGCCCATTTCCTTCTGCCAGGTATCACATTCACAGGCAGAAGCTCCCACCTGTGCCTGCACACGCTGCGTGACAGTCATACAATGCGAGTGGTGGCTGTGGCCAGCTGAAGCCGGGGCAGACAGTGTGACTCCTAGTTTCTGTGTGGTTTCATCTTCCCTCCTGCTACAAAGGAAAAAGAGAAGCCACAGCACTTGCAGAGCATGCTCGTGCCCCTGCAGCACTGTGGAGGAAGGGGACTCTTGGGTACTTTGGACCCTTGGTTTTCCAAAGGTCCCATAGCTGGAATGGCCTCTCCATAGCATCATCAGTCAGCTACTGATATTAGACAATATCGATATCTTACTTTAAGACTGCTCCAAGGCTGTAAAGACTACCTTATCAAGCAAATAAGGGATAAGAAACCAAATTCCTTTTAGAACAGCTAGACTATGTTTCAAGAGGCTTTAATCAAACCCATATGGCACGCAGTTTAATTGTAGATCTTTACTGCCAGTAAGAAAGCCTGAGAGGTGAGAGTTAATGCCAGTTTTCTTGCATCCTGAAGAGAGATATTCATTCAACTTCACCCCTCAGAAGCTACACCAATAAACTACGCTTCTTATGAAGCCTGCACAAAACCCTCCTCTCAGCAGAATCAAAATGACACATTTTTGTAGATGCAAGGGAAAGGACAATCAAACAAAAACACTGGATTTGTCAATACACAACCAGATCTCTACTCCAGCTAGTTCATTATCCCCTAGTACCACCAATAAATATGTTAAGGAAAAAAGATACACAAGACTGATGTAAAGATTCTGCTTCCCACTGAAGTTATTCTAACCATTAAGAACTGTAGGTTACTTCACAGTCTGAGGTTTTTTAGCACTCGTTGCTACCATTTCTGAGGATACTGCTATATGGCAGCTGCCTATCTGAACTTTCAGGTGAATTGTTGGATCTTGCTATCCATTATGTTCTAAAGCACACAGTGGCAATGAGCTCCACTCTTTAATAACATATTGTAAGAAAAAGCTACTGCTTGACTATGCGTCCTGAATTCAGCTGCATGGAAACTATACAAACTCACGATTAAAGGAAGTACAAACACTCCTGCTCACCCTTGCTCAACATCCTGCTTCTTTTAGGGCAACATACAGGCAGATTTCCGTCAATTAAAGCTGTTCATTATAGATATATTTCACTGCTGTATTTCTTTCATTTTACACTTTGGTTGGTACTTTCTCAGGCTGTAGCATATCTATTCAGACCCCAAAGTGTGCAGTGTGGAACGTATATCTAATGAAGGTAGAATTTCAGGCATGTTCCTGAGAAACTGTGAAACAAAGTACAGTACCTTGATAGCTTCTGTTATTGTTTGGACTTGATCTGAAAATTAAGTTGGTAATCTTTTGATCATATACACTGTAGAACAGTATTGTACAGCCATAAATACTATTTCCTGCCTTAAGAAAAATCACAGGCTATTTTCCAGATGCATTGTAGCACAATGGGCATTGCATCAAAAGACAAGATCAATGAGTACAGAAAAAACTTTTTTTTTTTTTTTTTTGATAACTTAAATCACTTGACAAGTTTAAATGGGAATCCTAATACTTCTAAGGTAAGATTTTAATATAGAAGGAGTGGCCGACACACTGCACAGGAATTTGTCCCTTTAACAGATGCACTATCAAATATGTCAAATATCCCAATTTTGTCAGAAAAGAATGGGCTAAATCCTCATCTCAGTTATTGACGGGCTTCAGTTCCCATGGGATAGAATTTGGTGCGGTGAATTTAACAGGAAACAACAGACCAAACAATCTCATCGCCTGTAAAAATTAAGCATTGTATTTTCATAACTTGGGAGTTATGTAAGGAATATCTCAGAGGCACGCAGTTATAAGAGCTCCACACTCAGCAAGCACACTTTGAAGGATAAGGCCAAATTATAATTGCCTCCAGAACTTGGGAAATATAGAGATCTCAAATAATTATAATCCCCAGAGCACGTTAGTCAGTTTGGAAGCTGTTTAATGCACTTTTGGAGAGAAGATGGAGGAGGGGTGGGGGAGGGCAGGGAGAAGGACCAGGGGAGGGAGGAGGCCTTTGCGCAGCCAAGTTTAATCATTCTTGCTTTATGTGCACATGCTTGTCCTTAACTAGCTAAGCACCTTGTTCCCCTGAAAGTCCTGAAGCATATATGTAGGCAACATATACCCATACCACTCCCATGCACAAGGTTAAATACACTCCAGAGTTTTCAGGAGCAGAAACTGAGTCCCAACCACCTTCAACATCACTGGATTGGCTGCTTTTCCATCAGTAAAAATACATACACTTTGGTCATACAGGACAGTGGGAATCACGTACACACCCTTCTGTGTGTATATTGGCTAACAGAGACCTCAGCCCGGAGTGCTGTATGCTATTTTTAAACTAGCTCCTTTTAAATTTAATAAAATACACATATTTGAAAAAAAAATTATGAAATCATTCATCCAGCTGAGAGAGCAGATCTCATGGCTGGTGAGGACCAGAGAGATAGACAGGAAAATTCTTAAGAGCCCAACCTTCATCTTTGTCTTGCTCGTTAATTCTTCCCAGACAATGCAGACACCAGGCTTGTGGCTTTTTGGCCGCCCTGAGGTCTTCTTCGTGTTGCCCCTATGTTCAGACCTAGCCTGCTTATGACTGGAAAGCGATACTGGAAGAAAACTGTAAAGAAGTCAGATTTTGAAGGATTTCAAGAATGCAAGGAGCAATCTGGAATGACTGGAAGGGAGCTGCAGAAATTGGGAAGAGACACAACGGTGGGAATATCTCTGCCTACAAGCCCTGTGTCCCAAAAGAGGCAGATTTGTAGAGCAAGAGCGTCGCTGCTCGAGGACCCAGCAACTACAACACGTGCACTTCAACGTTTACTTTGGATGAGCTCTAGCCTGACCCTGTTGTCCCATTAGGTGTGCTCCTGGAGAACATCAACAGGATTAGCTTCACACAAAAGGAATTCAGTCAAGCTGTTTACTCCAAGACTTGCAGCTCAATTCAAACCACAGCAAGTGGTGATGATGGGAAGGTTTTCTTCAGAAAGCATTCCCGATCCAAGCTGGGTGGACACACCTTGGGAGACGTCACATTGCCGAGGCAGGGTAACCGAGCAAAAAGAGCTCTGCTGGAATTTTGGACAGGGAAGAGGCCTTTCAACTCCATACGGGCATAAATGAAGAACTCATGCAGACCATGAAATCAATTCTGAAGAAATAGTGGTTTAATCTAGTCAGCCGTACTACACAAATGAGACCAGGGGAAGGGTAGGTTTCCATCCTCTCCTACCAACCAGCAGCAAAAGAACAATTCTGCCAGGCCATGTCCCACCATTATTTAGGCAGCCCATTCTCTTGCTGTTCCTATACCCCCAGACTCTCTTGATGTGATGGAACTTCTGAAGGTTACCGTGGCTACATACATATGTTTTTGCTTTGGTCTCACAGACCTTCTATCACAGCTCTTTAGATACTCTTACAACCCAAAAAAAGGTGAAAGTCTTCAGTGCAGGGACTACATGAGCCTCTAGGACTGATTCTTAGCACCAAACAGCTTTTCTGTATGCTTGTGAGATGCATTGGATACAGGCTCTGATCCAACTTGGGAGACATATAGTTGTCACATTTTCCCAGAAATACCCAATCAGGCAGGAGAAAAATCACTGAGCTGATTCTGTGTCTTGTCAGTTAAGCTAATGCAAGATGACACCTGAAATATTACCCAGAGAAGTAGTCCATCTTCTTATGCTGCTCTCTGCAGGGCTGGCACCGCAGTAAAATCAAGTTTTGCTGGAATGTTTCACCCATCTTTTTAAACATGGACTTTCTGACCCCTGACCTTAGAGGCAGAAGCCTGCTATTTCCAAGGCTTGCTCTACTGTGGCCCTTTGCCACACACTGGGGAGATGGAGTCAGGGTCCATCTCCATGACAGAACACCATTGCTGGATTTCTGTAAGACCAAGGGCAAATAGGAATATCAGACAGTAAGGAGGGAGCTGCAATATGGAAGATTTGCCTTCTGCTTCCTCCCTGCATTCATAATGTAATCAATGTGGGAGGCAGGACAGGTGAATATAGGCTGTCTTTGGAGGCCATCATCAATGCCACACTCATGGCCCACGTGAAGAGTGAAGCCCCAGCTCAGGAGCAGCCCAAGCGTGCCTGCTGGGGCTTGCCAGGACCCTGCATGTCTGCCAGGCTCAGAGAGTCAAGCACAGGCAAATGCTCAAGAGAGACCAAAATGGCAGCAACTTATGTCCTCGAGGCCACTTCTGAAGAGCAATGTACATATCTATGTAATATTTAATTAATATAATTAAGCTTTAAGAGTAAATTACTACATAATAATTCATTTCCTGAAAGAGATGTAGCCTCCGTTCCTCTTTCCCCCTTAATTCGTCTATCTGCTCTTGACTCCACTCCATCAATGGGTATTTCCCATTGGCTTTCACAGACCTTGTGATCTCCCTGTCTTTATCAATGGAAAGAAAGCACAAATTTTTAACTAACAAGTAAAGATATTAATTAGTCATAAAGCCAGACTATTTGGTAATGTAAATACGTTGTTGTGCTGCAGATACAAATCCTTCCAGAATTATTCAGAGATTGTTTCTGAGAAACCCCACTCCATTAATGCCAACGGGCAGAGGTGCAGAAATTCAGTTCATATTTGTGATCACAAGCTTGAAACAAAAACAACACAAGCTGCAACATGCAAACAGGCATGTTCCACTCAGAGTATTACATTACAGTGCTCGTCCCACATACGCAGTGAAGTGACAGTCAGTTATCATCCTGCAGTGTCAAGCCATAAAGGGTCTAAGGTGTGGCTCTTCCTGAATGAACACGAACAAAGTAGGGACCATATATAGTGGCAGGATCCTCCTTGGCTACCAAACACCATTCTGTTCCAAAGCATGTGATTTTTTTCCACCCCCCCAACCTGCAGGCTCATTCATCACCATATTATTTGAGTTTCATGCTGTTATAACTCTGTTAACATCAGGTTCATAGAAACTCTGATTGCCTGCTGATGCTGAAAGAAAGAATACATCTTTCCAGTAACATAAACCCAAGTTTTGTTCTGTAGTTTCTTTCAAAACAATCTGTTCCACTGCATTCGAGTGCATGAGGGCTCTGTAAATTAAGGGCCACTTGGCAGCACGGTTCTAGAAAAGTTAAATAAAATACATTATTAAAAGTCAAAACTTGCTTACATAGAGCAGCTTTTTTTTCATCCCTTCTTTCTACATTATTTAACTCTTGAGTTTTTGACAGATCTGTATTTGCTGTACACTTCTCTTGCAACCCCCTTAACAGGGAAAAAAAAAAAAAGAAAAGGAATTTAAAAAAAAAAAAAAGGCAATGTCTTTATTAGACTATTTGTTTAACATTTTAATCCAGGATACTGGATACCACACTCAAGAAGAATACACAGTAATACCTATCAATTTTAAAATCGATAAAAAAAGAGTTGTCTTGTGGGCTTGCATTTAGCCATTTCAGCTGAAAGCAACCAACAAATAGCTAAAACCAGCTGAATCCAGCAGTATGTAAATAAGAGATCATTGCCAAATCTTTCCTGGTTACCAAATGCTCTACCAAGTTTAAAGATCCCATTGTGATACCTTTGTACTTTATTTATAAGGCTTTGAGTAAGCCACTCCCTTTCCCTATTTGTTTGAGTTTATGCCCGTATTCCCATGATTATTGCAGAACAAATCCAGGTGAAAGGTTGTTCTTGTTTCACACCAACATTCATCTGAATTTTTCCCCTTTCCTGATGATATAATTTTAAACCATCAACTGAAATTTTAGGAGAATTCAACCAAAATATTTGAAGTTCTGTTGAAGCTTTTTTTTTTCCCTTCAGAAACAAAGAACCTTTCACAAAGCACTTTAACTGCACAGTGGGTCTCAAAGACCTCGTCTAAGGAGCTTTTGTGGAGTTTCTCATTTCACCAGTGGACTGAGAACTCTTTGAATCAGAGTAAAGAGACCAACTATTTGGATATCTTTTCACTTCATCAGTGATATCTGTGCAGAACTGGATGCACTCCCAAAGTCCTGCCTGAACATATTCCAGGCTGAGTTGTGCAGGACTTAGGAGGGGTTCTCTGAACACCATCTCTCCTCTACAGCTTCGCTGGGAAAGCGTAAACGCGTTCCCAGGGCGTTACACAACTTTGCCGCAGGTAAAGCATGAGATACCAAGTGGGAATGGTAATTAGAAAAAATTCGAAACTGAGTGACCTTCCCTCAGCGCTAACATGCCACATAGTACTAGCTTTGTCCTGACATGCGAGGCACTTCTCTTCTGTATCTAATCCAGAAATCACTTTACATTTCATGAATCTACATGCAACCTGAGTCAGATATAAACAGAGTTGCCCAACCCTTTAAAAAATTCCATTACACTTACTCTTTCTGCCAGTTCAAGTGAAAGTTTTAGGCAGATCAGGTGGCCCACAACTGGCTAACATTTTTCCTCTGGCATGAGAGGCTGGGATAAGACAGTGGGTGACGGTGCAGATCACTATCTGCACGCAGACAACACCAGCCACGTTTTCTCAGCTCAGTCCTGCTGAGGGCTCTTTTCAGGTCTCTGACACACTCCAGTCTCTGGTCAGCATGGTCCTTTTCAGGTGTCAGTCTCACCAAGGATGCCTTTCAAGTGTCATCTTGTGCATTGCACTCACGGCACAGGGCTGACCAGACAGCTACAGAGCACAGGAGCTTCCTTTGGTGGATTACACTTCTCCAACAAATAACCATGCTAGAGCTATGTGGCTTACAAAATAATAGGAATTCCCTATAATCATCAAGTCTACCTTCTCTTTTCTCTCTTCCCACCCCCGCCAAGTCTCACGATATTTCCTGCCCACCCCAGAACTCCACTGAAATGGAATTAAGTTATTGATAGGCATCTCCTATTTTACTACAAAAAAAAAAAAAAAAAAAGGAGCTGTGGGTGGATCTACAGATACAGCCTTGCAGGTACCTCACAGGCTCACAGACAAAAAGCTGAGAGAAAACAAGAATGTTTTGTTTCCAAAAACAGGGGAGAAAATGCATTTTTTTCAAGTTCTAGATACTGAACAATAGAAGTTGGCTTATATTCACTTACTCTTTACTGCACAAGGAGCTGGCACAAAGGCTAACCATGGGTTTCTCCCTAGAACTTGAAAGAAGGCTGGCTGAGATATATCAGAAACTTGAACTTAAAATGAAGCAAGTTCAGAAAAGTTAAGCTAAAAAATTTAAAATTAAATTGAAAATTAAATGCATTTAGAAAAATAGGCTCATAGGCTTAGAAAAATACATCTTTGCCCTCCACCTAGTTCCTTCCTGAAACATTTGCTTGCTGGCTGATTACTGCACTCCTCTTCCAATATAAAACAAAATAAGAAATCTTTATCTCCAACCTCACTTCAGTGACTCACACCAAAAACATACCCTTTTACTTCCCTGAACTTCTGAGGAATTTAGAAGTGCAATCCTCAAAGCCCCAGGGGAAGTATGGCATTTCATAATAGCCCAGAAGCCCCACCTGAGGTATGAAGAATGCTTTGAAACATGCCTGTGATTAATTAATTAACATATTGGCACCTAACTAGCTTTTTAACACTCCGCCTAATGTTTTAGTTTAGAGCTGCCTGTGCCTGTCACTGAGACTGTGTGGACTGATGCCATTATCTTGTAAAGAATAATGTATTTTACATCTAAGTAAACATAACAATGTAACATAGATACAGCAACTTGAATTAAGGATTAATTACAGTGATTCGTACTGCTTAAAGAGTAGACAGTTTACAAAGGGAGGAAGCAATTACTTTTAAAGACAGGGGGTTTTTGCTTCAACATTTTTGAGCAGTTGCATCATTCTTACTCCTGACAACAAAGTCAAAATCTGCCCTTACATCTGCTCTCCCCGCATATGGCTGGAGCCCTCCACATATGGGTGTGTGCCCTAACCTGCACCCAGGGGGAAGTCCCCAGTGGGCACCGACATGGCAGGGACCAGGGAGGTGATGGATGATTAGCCCAGCAGCCTCATGTTCCACACTTCCTTCTGGATGACACAATTCAGGCAATCCTGAGATTTAGGCCCTGCATGCTCTTTCCTATTAGCTGAGGAATTCAACTGGGTCATTTAATTTGTAGAAAAAGATGTTTGCTCAAAAAGGGTAAGTTATATTAAACCTTCATTGAAGTGTTAACTAAATTACTTGGTTAACCAGGGTATTTGGGAATATTTTTGGTTGTTTAGGTAAGCATGAAACCCACACAACCATAATAACAAAGTACAACCAAAATACTTAAACAAACACAAATCCTTTCTCCCCTTCCAGCTACTAGAATAAATAACTTGTTTGTTGCATAGGAGAGAGTCTTAGGAAAGTACTAAATCAAAGGAAGGCGTTTTGCTTTTAGCCCTGAGAGTAAGGAGGTTCATGGCCATCTGTGCATCTTGTGGGAGCACGTTGCACCGCGCTGCTGTAACTCCGGGGAAAGCTGTCTCCCATGCTCGTGGCTTCCCCGTGTCAGTTAACAGCTTTATTATTGTAGGGAGACTGACAGCAGATGAGTGCTTCATCAAAGGCAGTGCTGGCACAACTGCTAGCACGTATCCCAGGTGGGATTTTTGGCTTGCTTTCCATCAGCTTGGAAGGGCAGTGTCAGTCTGGAGGTGGTGGCTCCGACTGCTATCAGGGTCTGCCACCTCCAGCTCCTTGAAGAGGAGCCCATGAAGAGTTGAGAGCGGTTGTCCCTTTTCTTTCTTTTCTAACTTGTGTACTGGTCTTTGCTTTGGTTGGACTACAGGCAGCAAACCTCCTGAAAGACCAGGAAGCACTACAAAGTTGTATACCGAATCTGGAGGTGGTTTGTGAATGTCCCATGGATCAGTGGAAAGCTTGTTTGTTTCCTAATGTAAAACCTGGAAGAAAATAGTAAGCAACACAGGATTTCTCTTTGGAAATGGTGCGAAGTCTAAATCTTGCAATCGTGTTCATCAAAGGCGGATGCTTTTCTAGTGAGACGCAAGATAAACATCAAAACTGGATCAGTGTTCACAAATAAAACTATGAGATTAAAAATTCTCATGGAAAACAAGCAAGTGAGATTCAGTTTAGAAAAAAATGCATGTAGGAAATAATAACCCTAAAGCCTTTGAGAAAGACCAGCCTTACTAGAAAAGACTGAGTTGATACTGAATGTCAAAATGTTTATAAGCCTAAAAATTTATAATTCAATACTGTTGGTGCAGAATGAAGATATGCTGATCTTTCTTGTATGACTCTATATACAGATCTGGATACCTCAATACTGGAATGACAGCCACAAATTGGAAGGAATTCAGCAAAGAGCAACAGTGTAGAGAAAAGCTATAGAGACTAACGTAGGTTGAAAGAGTAAAGAGGTTAACACATAGCCTGAAGGTAAAAGAAAAAAATGGTAACTCTTACAAAATATTTGAAAAACGTGAACAGCAAGGAATTAAACTGTTTATATTGCTACTCTAAGAAGTAAGAATAGTAGAAGTAAGAATAGTAACTTATCCTACCCATTGTGTTACTAAAGAAATATAAACATCATGTACTGAGTAGTCTCATTTGGAGGTGGAAATTAGGAAACGGATTTGTTTCTCCAGAATAACATCACCATGGTATACTGAATTGCTTCCCCAAAAGATTTTGCTTTCTCTCTTTCTAAATATACATATAAGGTAGCCAAGAAACAAGAGTGGAATTTTTTTTACTGCTGATTGAGCATCTGTCATTTCCACTTTTCCCACATTTCCAGACTGTGTATTCTAGGAGTGACCATGTTTCCTCTCAGAAACAAAAGCATTACAACCACAGCCAACGTCGTAGTGCTTAAGACATAGGCATGTGCTACAGGGATGAGTCTCGACCCAGCATTTAATTGTAGACCATGCAAACAACCCTATGCCATTGCAGGTGGCCAAGTTTTGCTCGTGATTACCTGTCTGTTGCTAGGCTTGAAGGTACATTTGTAACCAGAGCCCTATTGCCTTGACAGGCTCAAAATTCACAGGCTAATCAAAAATAGCTGATGACAGCATTTGTTGTTCAAGGGAAGGAAATAGCCTTTGAAGAGCATTCCCACCCATCGGATTTCATTATGCAACACTGAAATACATCTTTCTGAGCATTTGGAGATTTCACATCCTGCACCTTTGTAAAGTACAAACTTTAGTCTTTCTGAAAAGGATGGTGGGTGAGAAAAAGCTATCAGGTATAAATTCCAGAACCTGCTTTTCTTCTCCTCCCTTAAAATTTTCACAGGTGATTGTACAGCCTGAGTCAACAAGACTCAGCTGACTCAAGCTCTCCAGTATGATCATATTTTTATTAGACACTCTTCACAACTTTTACTCTCACTACATGGTACAAACCACTGCATTTTCAACAAAAATCACCTGCATAAAATGTTACATTCATCATTTAGGATTCTCAGCTAGTTCTGAAAAGGTTAGGGGAAAAATCTGAAGAAAAATAATAATCACAGTTATGTGAAATCTATAGTATTCAAACCATGCTAATCACAAGCTGTACATACTGATTATATATTTGTACAGAAATCTGGTCATAAAGGATCTTTGAAACACAAATTCACACTGTATGCTACCAGTTTCCTTCTTAGAAAAAATTACTTATCTAAAGAACAATTTTTATTTTTGTGTAATTTCGGATAACAAAGGCAGTGAGAAATTCCAAGCTCAATTACTCTTCTTCCACATAGCTTCCTTTGACAAAAGTTAATCTAATACTATTACACTGCCTGTTAATTACAGTTTACGTCCTGTGTAAGCTTGGCTTTATGACCAAATTTTGTAGCTCTTAGTTGAGAAAAATTAATTTTGAAACCAAGAGGAATGTTGACAAATTAGAACTGCAAACTGCTGTCCTGCACAGTTACAAGCTGCGCAGTTGTTTGTTTGTATATGAAAACAGCAGTATAAGTTAGTCCAAAATCTAAATTAAGAGCACCGATTTAGAAAGAAAATGTGTCCCAAAAGAGTCGAAGACTCAAAGACTTGCTTATTAGTTTTAACCTCTCAGATTCTTCTACAAGTTCAGCTGTGGGTGACAACACAAAAAAAGCTGCTGCATTTTCTCAGTCTTTTGGTGGCTGTAGGTGATGTCAGGTGGTGGTCTCTGCTGGACAGCTGGCCACAACCAGAAACTGCCCCTGCACCTGGCAGCAATTTCTGCACTCGGTCAGGAGTGGGGGGGCCATCTACAAAGTGACTTTGTTCTCCTCCGGGGCCCGGGCACACACTAGTGACCCTCCCACTGCCTCTGCCCAGGCTTGGCTTCTCCCACGGCAAAACCTCAAGGGCACGAGCATAAATTCCCTGGAGGCTACAGCAAGGCTGGCACTGATTTCATACCCTATGACTACGTCACGCCCTGGCTTCAGACACTAGAATTATCAACCTGATGTTTTCCGTCACATCATCAGCAATTAAGAAGGGAAGCAGGAGACTGAAAAATGAAGTGCCATATGGAACAAAACGCCAGGCGGGGTATGATCCTCTATGCACGCATCCTCCTCAGCGTCCCATCCCTCTGGTGTTATGGGGAGACCTGGCACTTTGCACCTGAGAATATTTTGGCAGTATAAAAAGCCAGATTTGTATGCAGCCAACTCTGAAGGGATTGACCTGTTGAGTTATCCATGTCTTACCAGCAGAAGTATTAATCGCTTACTGGGGGGGTGTTAACCCCACAGCAAGGAAACACAGCTACGCCGTTACTCTACGCACGCAAAGGCAGGTAATACATTGCATGAGACTGGATTCTGTTCCATCCAATAATCTGACCTTTGTAAAAGAGAAAGAGCCCATTAGGAATTAATGTACTGCACGTAGAAACGTCTGCTTGCATTCCTCTTTCGCAGACATGTGTTCGGCGCCTGGGGTATTAACTTTCAGACTTTGTTTCTTTTTACTGCATATTCGTCTGCAGTACTGTTGCTTGCAAATGGGGTGCAGTAGAAAAACAAGCTGTGTTGCCTTTGCCCTTTCCCAGTTAGCTCAGATGAAAAGGTAGTTCATTCATAAGATCATAAGTGATTTTAATAATTTCTTACATGAGACGCCATAATCTAATGAGAATTTATTTTCAATTTTGGTCAGAACTGTAACCCATATTAAGTTCCTATTTATAGTAATGGGGTGGGGGAAGGGTTTTAATGCTCCAATAGCAATAAAATAAACAGCATTGTAATGAAGTGTCTCTAGAAAACAAGATGAAAATAAGAAATGCTTAGACACAAAACCAAAGGCAAATCATTGGTGCTTAATAAACATACAATTGCTTCCAAAAATATTACATCCTTATGTGGTTCAGAGCTACATTATATGCTATTTTGATTAGGCTTCTTGCATAAATAAAAAACAACTCTTATTTTGCAGACACAAGAATGAAAAATATATTCAGCATGATGTTACTCACAAACCATGCCAAAGATAGTTTTGACCATAATGCAAAGCAATCAATCTGACCAATGAGCTGTACAATTTATGTTCTGAAAACTCTCTGTTCTATAAAACAGAATTTGCTACATTTCTTCAGAACTAATATATTTCTCACTTCATATACAAACATACCATTAAGTTCAATTCAGTAAAAATTTGTTTTTAATATAGCTAAGAATATGTTTTGATTATATAACTTTCCCTGCGTTCCAATGCATTTTTGGTAGTTCTACTCCTTTATCCTTATTTTGCAAGAATAACCATGCAGGTTTCTATTTTGACACTGGCAGGTCACAATGCTCATGGCAGACATCAAGAATTATATAACTTGATAAGGCCCTATTCATTTTTTGCTGTTTATAAAACAGTAGCTAAGAACAAGCATTAGTACCCATGTATAATGCATATTATATTAATCTGTATAATGTATATTATACTCATTCAATATTAAGCAAAAAATAATTTCAATAGCAGGATGTAACTCCTTATACATTACTAAGTAAAGGAAGTTGGAAAGACCATTTATGCAAATACACTCCAGAAAAGAGTAAATGGCACAAGAATACTGGGGGCAGAAGTCATTTCACCATCTTCTAACATGACAGCAACCATGTGTTCACATATGCACAGCTACTCAGTGCAGGAAAGCTGAGATTAAAAGCTCCTGTGCATGAATACATGTGCACAACAATGTTAACACTAGTCACTCAAAAGGGGATAAAGAGGCTATGGGTCATAAAAAGAAAGTGATTTTTGTTAGCAGCATTATCCTCATGTACTCACTAGCACCAGAGCTTTTAAGGCTTTGCAAGCAGCATTCCTTATTCTGTATGCATGGTCAAAAAAAGGCTCACACAGACCATAATAAACAAGAACTTTCACACAGTGAAGTGGTTACAGTTTTTACCTTCCTAAGATGGATGTTACTGGAAATGAAGTGTATTTGAAAAAACACTTATTTTCCCCTACATGAAATAGAAACAGTTTTTTATTATGATCATTTTTTGCTCATTGTTTAAAGCTACTTCTAGGTATCTCTAGATTTCTAGTTTAAGATCCTCTGTGGGGAATCCATTCTAGATGGAATTTCATGATGATATTTCAAAAAAAGAAAATCTTTCCTTGCTGTTTTCACAGCTCTATCTGGTGCTATAGCTTATCAGTAGCCATTGATCAACTGGTTGCCATGAACCAGAGTAGCACCTGCTATTCTGCTCATAGAAAGGTATATTGATCTGGATGTTATGCAGTTAATTTAGCAATGGTTTTATTTCATTTTTCAACACCAGTTCTACTTACTTCAGACAGCTGTACAGAACCAGGTGTTGTTATTGTACAAGTAATAGTGCATGGTTACAGAAGAATCTTTCTTCATTTGTAAAGAAAACCTCATCCAAACACTCTTGTTTACAACTCATTATGTTTGCAAAGTGAAATAGGCAAATTCAGAGACAAACTCTCAGGCTCCCCCCTTCTTAGTTTAGCCCAGTGAGAAATGAGCCCCTTCTTTTCTGTCTTGCCTTGACTTTTAGCCCCTATTCCTTTGCCTACACAGAAGGGAGAGCTCCCATGTGGGATTGTACACTTTGAACTGTCTCCATGCCATCACCATTGCCACTCCCACTCCTCATCCCGAGTGGGCAGAGAAGTGACACATCAGTGAAGGGACAGTATCCTTCCACATGTACTGAAGCCTCCTCAGAGAAATTAGAAACATTACATTAATGTAATGCACTTGATTGATTACACAGATCTAGATATGGGTCCCATTTGAAATGGACCCATTTGATGGGTCCTTTGACAGCCACCACATGGGACCTCAGTGGGCAAGGGGACCAACACCCATGCAGCTCCAGCCTCTGTCATGATGCCCCTGTGGACCCTCCTAGCCAGAAGTCAAAGTGACTTGCTCTGGCTGGGACAGCTCTGGATCATGAAACCATTAAATCATTAATCACATTAAACCATTACAACTCCTCTTCTGAAAAAGATGAAGGTCAATTCTTCTCTCTCCATCCCTTCCTTGCCTTTACCCACAACAACAGGTGAGGAAAGCCTCAAACCAAGAAAACCTGACAACATCCTCTCACTAATATCACTTCAGTACACTTTTACCCTAATGAGCTCGTAGTTACATGACCGATACTTGTCCAGAAACTTCTCTTGCCTCACTAGGTAACGAGTAGAAATTTCATAACAAACACAGCTGAATATTACGTTAGCTGTGGGTATAAATCCCAACCTTAGTGTTCTGTTAATACATTTCTAAACTGAATATCTCTATTCCACTTAATATCCATTTTTAATCATCTAGATTTTAAAGCAGCTGTGCCCAAGTAAGGATGTGAAAGCTGACTACTTCCTCTTCAAATGAAAACCAGACAGCACTTTCTGTTCACAGAGAAATAATACGAATCACCCACTACTTCGTAAAACTATTCTATGGGAAGCAAGAAGATTTGGAGATGCTTAGAAGGAAAGAAAAGACACTGAAAGAAAGATTATTCTCACCAGCTCCATGAACCATCAATACCTTCCTCTGTGTTCCCTAAAACGGATTTGCTTTTTTTTTTCTTCTCAGGAAGAGAGTAGAAAACATAAGAACAGGGATCACAACTTTTCCAAAAGATTTGAATAATGAAAAGAAAAAAAAAGTGTTGGTGGCCAGTTATGATACTGGGATGATAGACAACAGGTGTCACTTTTGGGGTCTGTCAAAGACTTTCTGAGTGACCTTGACTTAGATAAGTCAAAATCGCTCTGGGCCCCAAGTCCATACATTAAGCAGGGATAATAGTAACACCATCTTTGTGAACCCATAGAGATAGTTCCTTAGTGTAATAGCTGTCTCCTAGTAAGTCCACATCAGGCACCTAGGACATTATTGACCTCTTATCCAGGTTGACACTGCCATATGATGTAGGCAACTATGATGATGCAATAGCTGCTCAACAACTTTCTGCACGATATCATGACACCTAATGCAGATCCAATTAACCTTGTGGATTTATTCAGTCCCAAATAAAATAGTGTCTGAGCATATTTAACCTGCCTGTGTTCATGTACCCACTTCAGGTGGGCAACTGCTTCTGGAATAAATAAATACTGATGTGTAAGGAGGCTAAGAAATAGTTCCTCATGAGATCTTAGGCATCTAAGTTAGATGTAAGTGGTTACTAAACACCTAAGCCCAAACTGCAAGTCTTGAAACACCATGAGCGATGAGTGGTGTCCCTCAGGGATCTGTACTGGGACCAGTACTGTTTAATATCTTCATCAATGACACAGACAGTGGGATCGAGTGCACCCTCAGCAAGTTTGCAGACAACACCAAGCTGAGTGGTGTGGTTGACACCCCTGAGGGACGGGATGCCATCCAGAGGGACCTGGACAAGCTCAAGAAGCGGGCCCATGTGAACCTCATGAGGTTCAGCAAGGCCAAGTGCAAGGTCCTACACTGGGTCAGGTCAACTTCCAGCATCAATACAGGCTGGGGGATGAAGGGATTGAGAGCAGCCCTGAGGAGAAGGACTTAGGGGTACTGGTGGGTGAAAAGCTGGACATGAGCCAGCAATGTGTGCTCGCAGCCCAGAAAGCCAACCGTATCCTGGGCTGCATCAAAAGCAGTATGGCCAGCAGGTCAAGGGAGGTGATTCTGCCCCTCAACTCTGCTCTGGTGAGACCCCACCTGCAGTACTGTGTTCAGCTCTGGCGTCCTCAGCACAGGAAACACATGGACCTGTTGGAGCAGGTCCAGAGGAGGGCCACAAAAATGATCAGAGGAATGGTACACCTCTCCTATGAGGAAAGCATGAGATTGTTGGGGTTGTTCAGCCTGGAGAAGAGAAGGCTCCAGGGAGACCTTATTGCAGCCTTTCAATATATAAAGGGGGCTCATAAGAAAGAGGGGGACAGACTTTTTAGTAGGACCTGTTGCAATAGGACAAGAGGTAATGGTTTTAAACTAAAAAAGAGTAGATTCAGACTAGATATAAGGAAAAGATTTTTTACAATGAGGGTGGTGAAACACTGGCACAGGTTTCCCAGAGAGGTGGTAGACGCCCCATCCCTGGAAACGTTCAAGGTCAGGTTGGACGGGGCTTTGAGCAATCTGATCTACTTGAAGATGTCCCTGCTCATTTCAGGGGGGTTGGACTAGATGACTGTAGTGGTTTAAGCCTAACCAGCAACAAAGCACCATGTGGCCACTCGCTCACTCCTCCCCGGCAGTGGGATGGGGAGGAGAAAATATAAAGAAATGCTCGTCTGTCAAGACAAGGACAGGGAGGGATCACTCACCACTTATGGTCATGGGCAAAACAGACTCAACCTGGGGAAAAAAAAAAACTAATTTAATTTGTTACCAATCAAATCAGAGTAGGATAATGAGAAAATAACAACCAAACCTTCAAACACCTTCCCCCCACCCCTCCCTTCTTCTCAGGCACAAATTCACTCTCGATTTTCTCTACCTCCTCCCCCTCAGCAGCACAGGGGGACAGGGAATGGGGATTGGGGTCGGTTCATCACATGTTGTCTCTGCCGCTCCTTCCTCCTCAGGGGCAGGACTCCTCACTTCTCCCCTGCTCCACTGCGGGGTGCCTCCCACAGGAGACAATCCTCCACAAATTGCTCCAGCGTGGGTCCCTTCCATGGGCTGCAGTCCTTCAGTCACAGAGTGCTCCAGCGCAGGCTTTCCCATGGAGTCACGGACATCTTGGGCGGCATCTCCCTGCTCTGGTGTGGGCTCCTCCACGGGCTGCAGGTGGGCATCTGCTCCCCCACTCACCTCCTTGGGCTGCAGGGGGACATCCTCCTCAGGTGCCCTTCCTCCCCCTCCTTCTTCACTGACCTCGGTATCTGCAGAGGTGTTCCTCTCACATTCCAATCTTCTCCCCCACTGCAGGTTCCCCTTCTTAAATCTGTTCTCCCAGAGGCGCTCCCACCATCACTGATGGGATAAGCCTGGGCCAGAGGTGGATCCGACTTGGAGCCGGGGAAGCTTCTAGCAGCTTCTCACAGGAGCCACCCCTGCAGCCCATCCCCTGCTACCAAAAACCTGCCACACGAACCCAATATGATCACATTTAAAGGTCCCTTCCAACCCAAACTATTCTATAATTCTATGATTCTATCTTTCCTGCTGCCTAATCCTGTATGCACCTACGTCTTTGTCAGCAGAGCTCTTCAGTACACTATCTGTTGTCTGCACATGACCCAAACTCACCAGCAACTGCTCTGTGCCCCACGCCCTGTGATATCTACGGTGCCACTGTGCATGAATCCTAGTGCTGCATGGCACATGAACACACTCCGTACACCTGTAGGAGCAAGTACTGGAGGAAGTATTGCAGCAGCTGCTATTTTACTTAGAGGAGGAAGAGAAAAATCCTGTTACACAATAGGTTAGCAATTCCAGAAGATAAGGAAAACCTGCACCTAGATCCCAGGTGAGTGCAAACCCACCTCTGCCATCTCTCAGGGATGGCAGGAGGCAAGGCCATGCTGTAATAAGGGTGTCCCTGAAGCGTTCACACTGCACATGGCATAAGTGATGATCCTATAATTTCAGTGCAAGAAAGACCCTGTGCGATTCTCTGGTCAAGGGGTCACATACTGGCCAGGAAGGCAGGACACCTGAGTTCCCAAACCTGCTCCAGGTACAATAATACGTAAACAGCTTTGTGTCATGCATAGTAGAAGAGCAGGTGAAGCAAATCTCAAGTACTCGCATATACTCACACGTATGCATGTATTTAAATGTGTCCTAAGAGAAATGAGTCACTACACATCATTTTTTAGACTGATAGTGAAGGTATCTAACTCTAAGGAAGGCTCCTGACTGGAGGAAGGCTCCACCTGCAATGTACAGTTAGGTCCAAAGCTG
The DNA here is from genome assembly GCA_013401275.1 of Pandion haliaetus. NCBI lineage: Eukaryota > Metazoa > Chordata > Aves > Accipitriformes > Pandionidae > Pandion > Pandion haliaetus. The sequence goes on along the minus strand of VYZV01013945.1, from coordinate 20,860 downwards.
AGTAAAGAAATGGGGCTCAGAACATACTTCATAATAAAGAAAAACTGGAAAAGAGCAAGGACAGATGGTCAGAGGTCTGCAACAGCTTCCATGTAAGGAAATGATCAAATAATTCAGGACTGTACCATCTGGGAAACAGATGACTAAGGGATGTGAGAGAAGTGTGTAAAATCCTAAGTGTCATGGAGAGGGTAGTCTGGCATCAATTTTGTACTGCATCTACCAATTCAAGAGTGAGGAATATCAAATGAAGCTCCAAATAAGAATTCAAACTGAACTAAAAGGTGTAGTTCTCATTAAATGGGTGGAATTCCTTGCAAGGAACATCAGTCAATCAGATCACCTTTTCCTATGTTCTTCCCTAGGCATCTGCTTAAGATTACTGGTAGTTTGGAGGCAGGAATATGTTTTAATTCAGGAAAAGGACAAAACCAGTCTCCTACATCACAAATTTTACAGTCAAGTTCGCTGAATCTGGTGGAATTGCAGGAGTCAGCCTACCTGGCGTGCTAGTTATGAGGCTCACTCTTGAAAACCACCTACATGATCAGAATGCCTCCCTGCCAGGTTAAGTATCACCGACAGCCTGCTGGGCTGGGTGAATCCTTGTTCTGACCCAGCACAGCCATTCTTGCGTTTACCCAGCCCCACCGTATCTCTGTTGATTATCAGGGTCTACTGATATATTGACTATCAGTGTCAACTTGTTTCAGTGTCTAACTCCACGCACACCCCTGCTTTGGCATCCCCTCGATGGGTATTACTTACCTTGAAGATACACTGGCATTGCAGGTTTGAGGGCTGCGAGCCTTTGCTCCTATTTGGAGCTAACGCTTAGAGCCAGCTTCACGTTGCTTAAAAGGCAGTCCAACATCTGAAGAATGGACCCTGTTAGTCTGTTAAGACAGTAAGCTGGGAGCCTAGACATCATATAGAGTGGGGAATGGCATTCCTGAGGAACAAGCTAAAAACCCCTGCAGAGTGGGGAGTTACCTAGAGGAAGCCAATAGGAAATAATTTTCTTAAGGAATACACTAAGGGCCACCCTCTCTGGGGTTCAGACACACTAAATACTTCCAATGGGTCAAGATGCAGATCTTGAAAAGCAAATGAGCCTATCTGGAACAAGGCATAGGTGCTGAAATGAACTGTCATCATCATATTCAACTGCCTATGGTCTTGTAGCTTTGGAAGTTACACAGGTTTTATAACCTCTCTCCTTACTTAACTTCTGTCTAGATTGCACAGGAAATGTCAGCAGGGTATTTTGGATCTTGCCCTTAATACAAACATGTCTTGAGAGGAGAATCAGTTAGCTAAATAGAAAGAGTCTGATGAAAGTCTTAATTAAAGTAGGTGGAAGTAACTCCATTGTACATCCTACTCTGGGAATATATGAACCTTATGGAGTTTGAGTTTTTGTGAACCGAAGGGATTTTTAAACTCTCCGAGGGCTTGCAAAATGAATTTGGTCTCTTTTTACTCTGTCATTTAAACTCACAGTTTGTTTTATTTCATATAAGGATAATTCAATTTTTTAAAACCACAAAAAATGTTTTTCTAGCTACAGACAATCATGTGCAATGTATTAAGGACAGAACAGCCTCCAAATCCAAGGTTTGGCACAGTCTCAGTCCTAAAGAGACATACTTACAAAAATTGGGATTTTTTTTTTTATTTCCCTTTTCTCTGCTGTTTTCCCAGGGTGTCTCTTTCTTTTGTACACAGTCAGTGCTCTGCTTCTTTTCTCATCCTGTTTTTCACTGTATATACTTCTGCCTTCTCCCTTTTTCATAGTCACCCTTAAAGAGATAAGTAAGATGTGCTCCCAGTAACACCGGAGTCAACCTCAAATTTTTTAATGAATAATATTTCAGCAGGTTTGAAATCTGTCAGAATGTTTTAGCCCACGTCTAATAAGAACAGGATGTCCATGGATTATTTCCAGTGGTCTCTCTTGTGAGTTTATCGCTTCTGATTCAGAAGCACGGCATTTTGAATTGCACCAGGCCAAACCTTCAAAAAGTATTCACTCAAATTAAAATTTGAATTTGTTTGCGAGTCTTCATGCTCCCTTTTGCACAGACTCATTATGATTATGTCAATATGTGAAATGATGACAGAACTGATCAAAGTAATAAGTTAATTTTAACAAAATACATAAAAATGTCAACAGTTGAGAAGGACCCAGAGATCAGAAAGTTTTTTAACAAATTTGAGATCACTGTAAACAGTTAATGGAGATTTCTTTAAGAAAAAAAAAAAATCTAAGCATTTACACAGGTATGTATCAGCAAAATACTCAGCACAAATATTGAGCATTCTCTTTAGCCGAGACAGAGTTGAATTAATGGTTCAGTCAGCTACTCCAAAGCAACAGCCCAACCTCCAGGGCCACCAACCACTGGCACCAGGAGGAACTTTAAAACTAAACCCAGCTTCTATTATTGTGGCACGTCATCATGCATATCATCAGTAGTGGCACACACCTCAAACCTTACCTGTCCTCCCGCAAAAGCATCTTAAAGTCTAGGAGATTTATTTGATAGTATTCATCCTGGGATACTGGAGTAACATCATAATACTTGTGGGAAGGATGGAGCAAGAGCCACTGGTTTCAAACCAGCTTCCTTCCTCAGATAATTCAAGGTCCAACGGCACCTTCCAAGCTGAAGAAAGAAAACTTGAACATTTATAAAGCAAGGTAACTTCCAAAGAATATTAAATAATGTGCTATCGGAAGCATAAGTTTCACAAGTCACATTTTTTATGCAAAGGGTAAACAGAAGGTACATTCTCATACCATCAAATGCTGTTGTTCCTGAGCCTGGTTTGCACAGAGGATGCAGTTTATTGGTTCTTTCTTGTGTCACAAAATGTAGAGTAGTTCACAGGCTACAGTGATTCAAATTTCCATATTTTGAAAGACTGCAACTGCTTCTCCAGTCTGTAAAATAAAATCCTTTTCTTGTGACCCAATGCAGAGCCCTCATGTCTACCTGACCAGCAGAAGGTCAGAAGGGATGCAGTGCTGGCCACTCTGCACTGGCTTAAATATCCAGGTAAAAAGGAGGAGGTGTGCTTTGATTTTGGGCATGCTTTATTTCACACATGTGTACAGTTAGAAACATTTATGGTATCCAAGCTTCTGCCAGAAACCAAGCAAGCAGATTTTGGGGTCTGAATTTACCATTTTGTTGCATTTTTAAGGAAAAGTCCACCAACACAGGTCAATCTATTCTCAGCTTACAGTCTTTTAAAGTACAGTGATAAACTCCCTATGACTGACAGCAGCATTAGCACTAGCATTTGCCTATAACTGTGTTGCCTGAAAGTCCTTGGCAGAAATCATGATCCTGCCTGTCTAGATGCTGCAAACAGGACTTCATGAAGAAGGTCAGTATTAACCGTGATTATTAGAGTTAGCTGTAACCAGAACCACTGCTCAAAGGAAAATTTTGGAAAATGTTGGACACACATTTGAACTAGCTGCTCTGGCCGCTTCTGTGGTAATTGCTTAGTCTGCATTCTTGAAATCCTTAGTTGCTAACTCTGACTGGCTTTAAACTGGAGCCCCTTTTCCTGTCAAAATCCCAAGACACAGAATCAACAGAAACAATGAAGGAGAAGAGGATGTTATTCTACTTCACAAAGTATTAACTGAACACAGAATAAGGATAGAGCCTGCACTGAAATGTAAGGAAACTGCAGTTTTATATATTGCAGGCAGTAAACTGCCTACCTCTGAAAGGTCCTTTCTTCTTCTCTAGAAGTAAAAAGGAGGCTGTAAGTGCAAACAAATGGTAAAACTAGTATGAACAAAACAGGAAGATCTAAAAAAAAGACATCATGGAGTAGTTAGACTCTGTCTCTTAAATAGTTAATGACCATCTTGCATTGGTGTACTTGCACAACCTCAAAACACTTTATTATTGAGAAATGAACACAGATTATTTCCTTTGCAAATATGACAGCCAGAATATTTCTGTATTATTTCATAGGAGGTTCCTTTCATTTACAAAATGCCTTGACTCCAGTCAGCAAACAATACTGTTTTGTTAACTAGTTATCCAACCTCACATGCAAAGTAATAAACCTTGTGATACATTGCTCTTGCTCCATAAACTCTCCCACAAATAAATGTCTCTTGACAACAAAGAAGCAGTATCTCCCATCCCCCTTGAGTGAGTATGTGTTAGTTCTGCAGCATTTCTGTGTTACAATGAATCTACAGAAAAGACTTGATGTGATGGCACAGATTTCACAAAATATATTAGAAACTGCTTACATTGTAAATTCCTTTGTACCCACAGTTAAAAGGGACATGTAGCGGCTTGCTGCTTTGCTGTAGGAGAACCTGCAACACATATGCAAAATAAAGAAAGAAAACAAACATTTTTAAGGACCTGATCTTGCAAGTTGTTGAGTCACCACCAGTGATTTCCATGGGAATGTTTGCGCTTAAAGTTAAGAACGTGCTTAAGAGCTTTGCTGAGTCAAAGCCACAAAACTGAACTTCCCACAGCATTGGTATTTCTCCTCATCTGAAACTACAAAGATGATGTTGACACTTTCCTCAGCTGTTTTTATTAGTTGATGTATTCTAGATGTAAGCAAGTTAGAACAACTTGCTTTCCTTTTCACTTAAAACTGTGCATTTTTTCCTGTGTGCCGAAATACTTTAAGAAAACTCCTCCTCTGCCTAACCTGAAAAGAACTCATTGATACATTATTATATTTCATAACTAATTAAAGTGAGTACTTTGAGTATGTGATTTACCATGTGCTTTACATGACTGCATTTGATCTGCCTAACCTTTTAATCAAAAGAGGAAATAGATGTATCTGTGGTGAAAAAATGACACAATTACCAACTCTGCCTTACTTTCCGGAATCTGTAAGAACTTTCTGTACCTAGGTTTTACAACAGTATTGTGAGTCAACTTCCTAGCACAGAGAGTCATCATGTTTATGACACCATGTTTTCTTTTTCTTTCCCCAGTTTCTGTTCTGGCTTTAGCTAAACAGTTTTAACCTTAGACTTTCTCCATTGCTTCCCGTGTTAAATCTGTGCTGCTGAGAACTCTTTGCTGATCTATTAACCTCTTGCATTCATATTTACTATGTATTGCATAGTCATTATTAAATCAGTAGCATTTTCCTGGAAACATTTTTAAGGTCATTGAAGTATTTTGGACTGTTGCCTGCTAGTAATCTGCCTACAAATGTTACTGTAAACCAATGCTTGGCCACTTGAACTATGATTGTTGCTCATGTTATCAGTGTTCTCAGACGTTGTCATTCTTAAATGAATGGGATTCTGTTGCAACAGGAGCTTCACAAATACAGGAAGAAACAGTACAAAAGAACTCACTGTTGCCCACATGATACAGGTTTTAAAACTAACCAAAATGACACATGACTTTCATCAATGAGCAATATCGTAATGCTTCTCACACTCTTGGCCAGGGCCAAAACAGCTAGTTTTTAAGAGCAACTTTTTTACAGAAGCTAAAATGTTAAGTCAATGCTTTAGTTCTTATGCTTCTAAGTAGAAAATTTCAAATGCAAGTGGCTACAATAACTAGATTTAGTACAGCATGCTGCAAGGTACTCTGGATCTTAAAGCCAAAGACAAAATTTGGATGCTCTTCTTTTGTCATGGTGAAAAGCATAATAAATACATATTATTTCAGACTATTTGTCCTAAAATGGTTGAACATAATGTCCTACCTGTGCTCAGTCATCTGCACAGTCTTCTAAATAATTTATAGATCATTTTAACATATTTATCCTACAATAATTTGAGAAAGTATTGTCTCAGTGGTTGCTTCACATGTCACTGACTTCAGCAGCAAAACTAGTTGAAAAAGCCTGGGCTTCTCCTCTTTCACCACACCAGTTTGCTGCAATACTCACGGAGCTGGGAGCTGCTGGTGGGGCTCTACGAGAAGGTGGATTGCTGAAAGGATTTAGGTTACAAGCAACCCTGGAGAGGCTGGTACATTGTGGTGTAGGAGTAGGAGTGAGAGACAAGCAGAAGAGGCACATGCAAGGAGGCAGGACTCCTTGAACTGACATTTTCTTTGTAACACAGACTGACATCCTGAGAAATACCCTCCTGTGGCTGGGGAGCAGCTATGGGGAGATGTGAAGAACTCTGCTGCAAGTTCCTAACACCTTCAGCAAAGGGGAGAAGTCACCGAGACTTTAGCAGCAGCTGTGACTTCCAAAGGCAAGTTATTCGCAGGCAGTAAAGAGGTTACAAACTTATCCCCTTACCCAAAAGTCTACAAACTACAGCTAAAAAATTCCTCCCTTTCTTGGGATTGCTTTTTCCTTCAGATGTTGTGATGTTGCTATTTCACTGATGCTCCTGTCACCTCACACATTTTTCTTAACTGAAAAATGCACTGAAGGTGAGGCTAGGTTTAAAGAAAGCCCAGCCAGACAAACTTCTCTGGTTGTGGCAGATCCAGTGTCAGTGGTTACCCATGCAGACTTCCCCAAGCTGCTTATTCAGGCCTCACCACCCATCCCAGGCGAGATGGCTACACCTTCCCATCTGCTGGCGTCATTGCGTGCATAGTCTCCTCTAACCCAGTTCTGTCAAAATTGATCCGGGGG
>VYZV01013945.1:326-14216 GCA_013401275.1 Pandion haliaetus | reverse complement strand
GGCGCGTATTTAAAAAATCCCTCACTATGAGGTATTTAAACTCACTCAAATCATTTTGACAGAATAATGTTAATGAGTAACCAGACATTCAATTCTGCTGGTGGCTGGGGGTAGGGAGGGGGACAAAAATTTCCAGTTGGAAGAAAGTGGCAGGCGGGTGACAACAGCCTGCGTCAGTCCCTTCACCCCGTTGGCAGCCACCATATGCAAGCTACTCTCGTACTGCCTAACAAAGCCAGACCTAACCCTTCAGTTATCCTAACTTTCTCGTGCTGAAACTGATGCTTTTCAGTCAGTCAACAGCATCTGTTACTCAAGAACAAGCAGATAAGACAACTCAAGAGTGCCCTAGTCCAGAGAGTATCTGGATTTGGGGGTAAAAGAGGAAAAAGTAATAATAAAAAAAAAAAAAAAATTTAAAAAATACGAAGTTTGAGCTTTTGTTTACACATCATAAAGTATAAAAGATTGAAAATATCCATTTAAGTTTCAGCTTTTCATTTCAAGTAACAATACTCCTTGAAATGCAAAATACCAGCTTTGAATGAGAGTTGCAAAATTATGGGGCAAGTTAGTCTCTTAGGATGCGCGTTTCCAAACTTTAATAAACCATGAAGAGACCACTGCCTTATCTTATTGTCTTGGATTTCTCAAGTTCCTTTTTCCACCAAATATGTTTCAGTTGTGGTCATATGTCATTGATTTGGTAACTACATTTGCTCTCTTTCAGATTAGTCTTGTATTGAGCAAACCTTGAGTTAAATCCAGGTCAGTTCATTCAAAATTTGGTGGTGCCAGAAATGGACGGTTTTGATGGCAAAAAACACTTATTAATTATTCTGATGTTTGAGATACTATGGATGTGATTCTTTTTATATTATCCTGATACAATGCAGTGTCACTCAGTCAAGAGCAATACAAAGCAATATAAAGCAAAACATTGCTTTATATCGGGCTATATTGTTGTTTACTGAGTAACACAGCAGCAAGAACCTGCCTCTGAATCATTTACATCTTAAGGGAAAATTACCTGGCTGACACACCATTCTTTAATGTAATGTTTGCATGTCTTACTCCTTTCAAAGGAAATGCAGGGCTATACTTTAGAAACCTTGTAATACATAGCAGGTGTGGTACTCGGTAACTTTACTTGCATTAAGTACTCCTGAAGAACCTTTACAAAAATGTACATTTTTTAAGTCAGAGCACTACAACAGCTCTATCTCCTGAATGTTTGTTCCCTTCCAACAGTATTTCTAGTTCCTGCCCATATTCCTCTTTCTTTATCCCCCTACTTAAGAATGCCCTTTCTTTAGAGAAACTAGGCTAAACTCAATTTAATTTTTCACGACATAGTTTAAATTATGAAAATATTAAAACAAGGTTCTAGTACAATTATGTAGGGCTGATATTTACATCCACATAAACAAAGAATACCATAGAGGACCATAGCAAATATAACTCCCCTGGTTGTGTGGAAGAGGCACTGGTGCTTCAGGCTATTGTCTTTTCAGCTTTAGGCCTCATGAGGACCCTCATCAGCACTAACGATGCTCAGCGCTTCCCAGGCCTGGACAGTTTGACGCAACTTTGCTTCAACTCTCTTAAGTCATGGCACACCAGTAGAATAATTCTCTGTTCTCACCATGCCTGTCCTGTGAGCTTCAGTAATGAAGAGTCACTGACAAAGACATTCCATACCCATTACATCATACAATACTTATCCCAGATCTGACACTTTTCAGTATTTTCATTAATGATTTGTACAATGGATTCAATAGCACTTGTATCAGCTGTGCAAAGGATGCAATCCTTGGAAAAGCTGTAAGCCCTACACAGATGGCAGGATTTGAATTCAGAAGGATGAACTGAAGAAATAGAGAGGATGCATTACCGAAATAAGATGCATGCGGTCATTAAACAAATGGAATGCATTTCACTAAGGACAAATCCAAAGCACAGCACTTGGGAATAATCGACTGAACAAATATAAGATGGGGATGACTGGGCAGCAGTTCCACAAACAGGATCAGAGGTCGCTGTGGGTCACAGACTGAACGTGCGTCAGCAATGCCACAAAGTTGCAAGAAAAGCAAATATCATCCTGGAAAAGCATCAATAGGAAGGCTTCGTTCAGATGGAGTACTATCTTTGGTCTGAAGCATCATTTCCAGGAATGCCAGGAATCAAATGGAGAAAGTAGAGAGGAAAGCAGGTAGAGCTCTCTGAGCCTGGGAAACATTGAAAGGACCAGGCTCTTCACCATCTACAAATGAGAAGACTGCAGGAAGACATGATAATGGTCTTCAGACTTACAAAAGGCTACTGCAGAAAGACCAGATGGTAATGGACTTAAATCGCAACAAAGGAGAACTGGACAAATCTCTACCAAGAATGATTTACGCATCCTTAGATATGCCTTGAGAGCAGAGGATGGACTAGCTGACTTTCAAGGGCTACTTTCTTTTCTGTTTTCTATCACTTCTTTAACGCAACATTCAATAAAACCTTTGAATCGCTCCAGAAGCGAAATAAAACATGTCAGCAGCTTTGGAGACTTCTTTTTCAGTGCATGTTTAAGTTAATCTAGTACTCCACAACTAAAAATTACTACTTCTAAATTTAAGAAAAAGCCAAAGACCAACATCTCTACACCAACCGTGAGAAAATGTAGAAAGCAGAAAAATGTCTTCTTGGGAATGAATAGAAGTAGTTTCCAAAAAAGAAAACACAACAACAAGATGATTGCTCAGAACATTCATGACTGTGTTAGTGTCTGACAACTATATGAATGCTGAGGACTTTTATAAGAACTTGCTTCACGACAAAATGAATCAACAAGCTTTAGCAAAATAACTATTTCTTGTGTAGACACAACATTTTAGAATAAAGTATTCACTTCATTCTTCAAAGTCATTTTTTTCTTGGAATGGTTTTTCCCACAGGAGAATTTTAGCTGCAGAGTTAGAACAGATTAATTATTGTAACTATTTTACCACCACCCACAAAAGGAAGGAGACTGGCTCCTTAGGCTTCCAATTAACTAGAACCTGCTCTTTGGACTCCAGGGTGGGCTCAGTGTTCTCTTTTTTTTTTTTTTTAATCTAGATAAATTCTAACTGGGATTTTAATTGAATTATCCCTTTGCTCAGGAACATATTTCCTGGTATTGTCTAAGTTGGCAGGAGAAAAGAAGGTAATGCTTTGTGTCAAATACTTCTCCTGTACGGAAAGGAGCATGTCTGTCATTGATTTTGTTCACAAGTGCATGTGCACAGAAAGGCATAACCTGGCTTTTTAAACTTTGAGGGAGGATTGCACAGATAGTCTGGAATAAATTCTCTGATCAGCTACAGGCAATAATATTATATTAGCAGAGAATCTGCCTCAATATAGTCTCTGCCTTGCACCGCTTGTACGGTAGTATTTGATGTTAGCCAATGCCTGTACCTCCTTTATACGACTGTTATCTTACACCTACAAGAGTACAATACCACTGGAGAAATTTCATGCTCTACAACTGTGAGAGGATAAATTTTACAATATCATTTTGCTAAACATTCAAGTCTGAGACATACAATGAAGAATATTACATTTGAGATACAGGCAGAATTGCATAAAGACATGAAGGAAGGAGGGAAGACAGGAAGGAAGGAAAGAAGGAAGGAAGGCAGAACAACCAAACCAGAGTTACCAATTAGAATTTCGGATTTTGCATATACAGCAACCAAAAGTGACTATACAACTAATTGGTTGAACAAGCCTCTGTGCAACTTTAAGCATGTAAATAAATTCAAAATTTCACAGTAAGTGTTTATTCCACCCAAAACATGGAATATCTTCCTCAATAATATACTATCATAAAGATCAGAAGCAGCACAGGAATACCAAAGTTTAGTTATTTTGTGTTTCGTTTTCATTGGAAATGGAACATTTATAAAAATAGAAAGGCAAGAATAGCACTTACTACTCACATATTTTTTTATTTATAGACCTGGAGAATGATGAAATACTAAAGAATGCACATGTCATTATGAAACTCTATGTCAGCTCATCTCAGGAAATTTTGAGACTCTTTTGTCTTTATATTTCAGCATGGTATTAAAGATATCCGGTTGTAGAAATGAATGAAAATGAAAAGTAGAAACAAACATTTTTAAGTTTGATAGTTCTTTTCCTATATCTCTTTAACTTATCTAGCATAAGCAGCACTTGTTCAAATATCAGAAGAAAGCTAAGAGTTTTATTAGCCTTCACTCTCATGCAGCTTCACTAGTTTTAAAAAAGGTAATATTTGTATTTGAGTATTTAAACAGAAAGAAAACTTTTAAATGTTCTACCCAGCACTGGGCATGAGACTACAAACTTGGGTCCCAATCCTAATGTCTGCGTGCCTGTGAGGGACCTGCTGACTCCCTGGTCTCCAGGACGTACATGCCCCCGCTGAATGAAGTAAAACCATTAACAAAAGTAGAGCAGATCACACTATCCTGTATCTCTTCTCCTCTTCCCTTCCTTTGCACCCCAGAACACACCATGTATCTCAACTCAGCCCAGCTGCAAGAACAGTTACCAGTCACCAGAAGTTTGTGATCACAAATTTAGTGAAAGATACTATGTCCAGAGCTGAGCTGATGAAAGATGTGAGCTTTCTTTATGCATTTCATGCAAAATAGCTTGGGTTGTTTAAAACTATCCTGGAAAGCTATTGACTTTGCACTGAAACAAATGAGGAAACTTGACAGCCTGTTTGGCTGTGGAAGCACTGACACCCCAACGCAGCACAACCTTTCTGCAGCAAGTTTCTTACCGTGGCATTAATGTGTGTTTGGAACCTGAGACCATGCTTGGCTCAGAAGGATTACAGCTTCAAAGACAGCGGCTAGGAAGAACTGACTGAAGAAAATCCAACTGCCTACCCACTCAGATTTACACTACCAATTATATTATCTGTTCAGCATTCCTGTGTGCCTAGCTTCTACATGATTATCCACAGATAGATAAAAGGCTGAATTAGTCACACAAGTTCTGATAATATTTAAAAGAATCACCGACTGGTTATTGCAGCTGCATACCTTTTACGGGCACATAACAACAAGAATATTTGTAACTTCTACCGCTGGAATATTTTTTTAAATAATTATGCGGTCTTATACAGCAATGATCATCTATATATGGTAGTGTGCATGCATGTGTTTGTGTGTACAGAAGCAGGAAACCTGATAAGACAATATTTTAAATTTCTACAAACCTATGTGCTTTAAAAATACAAGTAATTGCATTGTCCTGTTAATTTATAGAAGTAAAACTCTCCTTGTTTAATTCATTCAATATAAGGAACATAAAACCTTGAGAGAAGATGTTACAATAAATCTACTGGCGTGTTTTGCATTCTATAAACTAGTGTAAGGCCTTACTGTTTCTCAATACTTTTAGCTTGTGGATTTATATTGGTTAGGAAAGAAGGACAGCTATACTTTAAAATACAAAGGTTATTCCCTGAATGCTCAGTTTAGATGCTCACATAGAAACCTATTAACTAAGGTATGCATTCAAAAATAGATCATCATAATCTAATACTGTCTTCATCGTGATTTATAAGCAGCTGGAGCTTCAGACTTGCACTAAAATTTCTTTTAAAAGTATAGCACTCAGTAAGAAAGCATTTTCTTTACCCATGAAAGCTTGTCATGACTCTACGCAGAGAGACTCCCACACCTTCCTTTTAATAACTGCAGGATTTGGGGCCAAATCCCTACTGAAGGCCTTCAACCACAAGCAACATAATCTATGTAAATACAAAATCTCTACAGTAGTAAAAGGTGTCTTGAAGTGCTGTAACATTTTGGAACAACATTCATTTCTGCTGCACATACTGAAAGTCATCAAGAATGACACAGCTAGGTAGCATGAAGCTGTACCATCCTTCCAGGCTATGAAGGTGCATACAGAAGCTGGGTCCACTGAAGGTTGTGCTCATACCAAGCTGTTCAGTGAAGTCAAGCAGCATCAAGAAAAGAGACAGATACATTTTGCCGCAAGGAGGGATGAGCTAGGAGCCTACAGGAACCCCAGGACAGGCAGGCAGAGACCAGCAGCACCCGCAGCAACAGGGCAGACCCACACCCAGGTAGGGACAGGCTGGTGGTAGGGTCACAGTCCACCAACGGTCCCAGACATGGGTATTGAACTAGGTTCACGGTTCATCCAGGGAGTGCAGGCAGGTGTTCCTGCAGGAGATAGCCAGGGACAAGGCTGCCTACCATGTGAGTTCAAGGTCCAGCCAGGAAACAGGGCTGGAGACAAGGCTGCCCATAACATAGGTCCAAGGTCCAGCCAGGAAGGCAGCCCGCCAACCCAGAATGCAAGACAGAGCTGGACACAGTGTTGCCTACAACACCAGGCAAGCAAGAATGGGATGTCCAGACCTGAGCTTGAACAGGCAGGGTGGGGGTCTGGGGGGGAGGCTGGTCAGGGAAGATAGAGCCTGTACAAAACAACGCAGGTTTCAGCGTTCATTTAACTGCAGAGGGAGGTTTCTTATAGCACCCAATTCTCAAGCAAAGGGCTAACATCCCCACTCTGGCACTGGCTCGTAGCCGGTTAGTACCCAGGTCCTACCCTGTGCTTCCTCCTATTGCTCAGGGGGATTTTGTTACAACGGCAACAGGTTGCCAGGACAAGAGGGTTTGCAGAGGTGCAGCCTGTTCTGGGTTGTCATAGACCTTTAGGGACATTGGGAATACATGAAAAATGAGTTGCCAAAGGAGCTCTCTGCTAGTCATAGATAGCCTTAACACTCAGCGGTGCTTGAATATTTGGGAAGATGGGGCGTGACCATTTTGCACCAGTGACTGGCAACAAGATTATACACACACAGACAAGAACTCAGACTAAGGAGTACTGCAGTACGACCTCAACAGAAATTTAGTGAACAAAGTGATGATCTGGTCTCTTGCCTCTGATGAGTGATGACTTTCTTGCCTCTCCATGACTCCTCCTAGGAGGCTCTGCCTCTAGCCTCATTTTTTTCTCATAAAACCTTGCTATAGGTTTATTCCAAAACTTTGCATAGAATCAAAAACTGCAGAGCAGTTTTTCTGTGTCATTAAGGTTTTACAAGGTGCCAATCTGATCTGAGGAGTAAGGGTCCTGGACCTGAGGTAGACAGTAAGAAGTGAAGCAGACAAAGATCGACGGAACAAGAGATGTCTTGCCTTGCACTTAGGGGAACTAGAAGGATAGGTGTGGAAAACCAACACTTAGTTTTGTTTCACTTTCTACATGTTTGTATGATTTTGTCTAGGTCAGATATTCTCTCTACTGTGATAGTGTCCCATGTATATTCTGTAAGAGGAGAAAAGCTTCTAGATTTGTATGTTTTCTAAGACCATTCTGGCAACAGTGAAGGTCTCAGTTTCTATGACAACAAATGGTATATGTTCTATACAATCCCAACAATATTAAAATAAAGAACATTTGTAAAGTTTGGGGGAAAAAAATAAATGATAGGCATGTCTAGTACACTGATACAATAATTAACCTACGTTCCCTTCATCCTGTGGCAAAATTTTCATTTATATTATCAACTCAATGATTTTTTTTCTCTGTGAGACTTTTCCATTTCAGACTGTTTACCAGAAAAATTATATCAAATTAGATCATGACTTTGAGGAGTTCTGTAAACTAACATGATGTTAAAAATAACTTGGCAATCAGAACAGAAAGGAACAAATTGTGTTTAATAATAGCATTCACTAGCCATGATTAACTCTAAAGTCCCATTAAAACCATGTTTCTCTTTTTCAATATCTTACCTAGTTCGGCATTAATTACTGAATCTACTTAACAATATATCACAAGATCGCATTTTAAATTCTGTCAAATTTCTGGTGAAGGGATTCCATTCCTTCCTGTAGCTTCCTTGTTCATTAACAGCGGCCAAGATCACCTGCTCATAAATTTGTCTGTGTGTGCTTACCTGTGCATGTGAGTGTACTGTATGTGGAATAAAAAGGAGTTTGTGATCTAGACTTTCTGTGTTTCTTAATTTGAGGTGGTTGTGAGTTATATAGATTGTTCCATATGTGTGCTAATCAAGAGTTAAATTACAAAACACCATTATGTATTCTATACACGTTAGTTATTTATAGAACTGTCTGCTATTTTAAAATTCTTCAGATAATTTGTACAATTTATAGTTACTTTTTAATGTCATACCACAATGAAAGCTTAAGATTTCTTAGTATGGCATGAGAAAATCCCATATCAAATTCCAGTGCCATTATTTCAATAATGTACACTCTATCACAAATACTGCAACATGAAATCCATCATGTCCAGTCCTGCAAAAGCTTTTAGTACATGCACAAAATGAAGACAGTATGACTCTATTCAGATGAGTAACTTTCCCACCCAGCAAAGTCTTGGTATTATGGCAACTGAGGTACTCACGGGCTATAAGAAAATCCAACTGTCCTGCAGTTCATACCATAAACCTTTTTTTCAGTCAAAAGGAGGCCATCAGAAGAATGGTGTAATAAGCACTTCCACAGCAACAACCAAATAAATGGGCTGACTCTTTCCCTGCTGAATGCACTGACAAACCTTTTTATGGATTACCACAGGAGTACAATAAATCTCAAAAAGATGTGTGTTTACATGACAAACGACAGTAAAATCTTTAATAGTCAAAAGTAAATTTCTGTCTCTGTTAAAAGATTATACCTATACATTTAACAAAAAAAGCAAATGAAATGTGAAGTACCATGCCGTTTATGGAATAATTATGCTTCTAGCAGCAACATAAACTAACTGCTTAAAGGATTTTAAAGTAAGTAATAGGTGCAGATATTTCTGTAAATGTAAACTGGATCCTGCTTGTCACAATCCAAACGTGTACTTACACATTCAAGGAAAAGAGAATTTAAAGCATCATATAGGAAGGGGAAATAAATGTATTGGATTTATTTATGGTTCCATAATAAAACCTTCCTACATTTATGAAGAGGAAGGCAATGTTTACAGCTTCTCGTAATTTATTTTGGCCTCACAAACTATTCAATATAGGTTATATATTGGTACCATAAACTGTAGATTATCTAGGTTTAGACTTAACCACTCTAGTTATGTACATATTTTTCTTTGTTCAGAAAACATTGCCAGCAGAGAGCACCATGTCTCTCTCAGATTTATTACCGCTCATATATTCAGGCAAAATTCTCTCTGAATAACTGTACTGCAAAACTGCTAGTTCAGCACATTGAAATGAACACTATTATATTATTATTTTCTCTAATAATGAATCATTACTGCCAGTAAATAATGTGGATAGATCCTGATTTGCTTTACATGGCTGCCTAAACACATTTCCATTCTCCTGCTTATAGCATTTTCAATGAAGTCACCTATAACACTGTGTCATGCTTTCATTTCCGAAGTAAGGGGCGTAACACTGCTCACCTGATACACACAGGAGAGAAAGTCTACCAATTCTTAGTAGAAACAGGGGTTGTCAGTCACGCAGTGAAAGCGTGACTCAGCAGCTGCTTATTCTGTAAAAGTANNACTAATTCATTTCAAATCTTCTCATTGCATATAAGGGACACTGTATAAACTGGTTTATTTAACTATTCCTAATTTTTGCCAGGAATTGATCCCTGCAGATTTCTCTGACTAAATTAAAGATGTCCATTTTGCTCACTGAAAAACTGTACACAATCAGGTAGGGAGAGTGATTTTTCTTCCCACAAGCAAAAAGCTTACAAATGTTGCTCATAATTACTTAAAACTAAAAACCATCTTTCCAAAATAAAAAATAAATGGCTACAAGTTTTCTACACGTGGGCACCAGCCAATTTAGAATATGCAGACCTACAGCAAACTCTCGATCTAAAAAGCCGGGGGGAAAAGTCCTTCCTCAGAACATGCAGATGCACATACATCAGCCTGAACACAGAGCAACGGCAAAAAATGTCACAGTAAAATCTGCTCCCTGACACTTCATAGGAGACTCCAGGTCTAAATTTTATTCTCTAACAAATGAGAAGACACCTGTAACATCTTGAACAATCTTTATTTTCTCCTACTACCGGAATCCAGGGGAACTGAAGTTCTGAAGAACTGAAGTTTCTACCTATCAGATTGACTAGGACTCCTCAGCTTCAAGAAAGACGACCATGCGGAGTATAATAAAGGTGCATAAAACCTAATTCTTACTACGCAAAACATGGGGACCTCAAATGAACTGATCAGGAAGAAGTCTGGGGAAAAAAATTAACAAATGGAAGAAGTTTTTGTAAATGCCTACGTCAGCTTTCCCACCGCTCATGATAAATAACAAATTAAACATGGGTTCAAAAGTGATTCAACGATTTCATGCAAATGAGTGCCAGAAACTATTAAATACGAACATGTGGATACAACTTTTGGCCCAGCAAATCTAAGTATCAGGCTGCTAGAACATACAACTGCATGGTCCTACGCTCTTTCCTACCCTTTGTCACAGAGGAATCCCCTACTGGCGGCTGTCAGAGAAAAAGTATCAGATTTTAGGGACCTTTTGTGATGCTGTAAACAGCTACTCTTGTGCCTTAGGTACTGGAGATGAAAAGCGGAATTTTAAGTTCAGACGGCTGTCGTCCACAAAGTAGGATCCACTCCTCAAGTCATCTAGTCCTCAAAGTATTTAGGAATATCAGCAATTTTACCAGAAAACAGGATAATGCATACAAATTTACACACACACGTCTACAGAATGGAGATCCAATTATAAAATGTTTTTATTGCTATCTGTTTTCACTGTATTTTTTGGCAAGAAATAACTGAGGAGCTGATCTCGCGGATTCACTGGGACTTTGTTTTTCATCAAAGTATAATGCTTGCTGATCTCCCGCCCTCGTTTGCCCTTTTTTGCCCCATCAGTGCATCCACACTTACTCTGACTGGTAAAGCACAGAAATGTCTTGGTAACTACACAATTATTCCAGTTTTCTCCCCTTCTGAATACTGCTCTTGCATAGAGCCTTGCCTAGAGATCTCTAATTTCTTAAACTTACACTGTTTTTAAGGGAGCCACAAAAATGCAAGTGTCTTTTCCAGGATGTGAAGCATTATTTAGTTGACAAACAATATCCTCAAATATCTGCTGACATAATAAGTGATGCTGATGTACAGACTGCTGTAACATCTCTGGGAATCCAAATGTATAGCTTAAGTTGTACTCTGCCACCAGCAAAGGGTAAAAGGACAAAAATAGTAGCTCTTATTCCCGTAAGAATCTAAACAAAAATATGTGGGACCACTTATAGAAAATGACAGTTCCAGTTAATTAACAAATGCCATTCCCAAAGCTTTTCCAGATTTGTACTATACCAAAAAAAAAAAAAAAAAAACCCAAACACTTAAAAACTTACGTTAATTTCACATAGGAAATTTTAAAAAAATCAGTGTTTGCCAAGTGGAAAAGATGAATCAAGATTAATGGAGAAATGCTATTTTTAAAACCCCTAAAAATGTTGCAGAGTTAAAAATATAAAGTAAAAATTATTTTTACAGCAGCTGGCAATGTCCATTTAAGGCTGATAATTTCTTGTGCATGACTAATACTATGTATCTCATGCAGCACCCCCTGTTTTGAATTTATTGCAGTATAACAGCATAATCAGATGGCTTTAAAACTCAGAATCTCTCCTTATTTTTGGCTTAAATCCAAGTTATAATTATAGTAAATGTACTATTTTTTAAAAGAATGTTGCTGCTTATGTTCTTAACATAGTGATTTTGTTGTTTTCATATTGCAAAATTGAAACTAGACTAGGATAAACACAGAGGGAAAAAATTAAGGCTTGAACCGAGTTTAATATGTAACTCCAACTCACCATCACAAAGCCCAAGAGGCAGGATATGCAATCCTGCATTCCTTACGCACTCGTAATACCTCTTGGCTTCAGTGGAAGTTTTGTTTGAGAAAGCATATAATCAGAACCTATAATTGCATTAATTGCACGCCACAGGCAGTCCATGTGAGGTAAGAATAATGAACCAAACTCGTGGGAAGGACGGTGGAACCCTCAGCCCCGCCTGCATCTTTGTGGACCACTGAGTCCACGCAGCAAAACCATAAATCCTTGTTTTCCCCACTCACCCATACTTCCAGCCCTTCCCCGTGACAGACCGCATCTGTCATGTGGGGGAGACAGATTGCCGTGCAGATGCTTCACTCGGGACACAACATAGCTCTCGGGTCTCTGTCACTACTCTGCATTACTACCCGTCCCCAGGCTCTTGGCAGTACCCAGGATTTCACCCGATGCAGATCCTCACTCTTTTGGGATTTTTATATTATTCATACCGGGCACAGGCAAAATGAACATTATGTAGCTATTAGTACAGATTGCTTTGACATAACATATTACATATTTCATTAGATATCCTTTGGGCAATTTAGGAAGTATCATCTAAAAACCATGTGGATGGACTTGACTTTTACAGTGTTACTGTACACATAATTTTCGATGTATACCATAAACATAAATGACTCTACTGGGCATGTGCTACAGGGAGTTTTACAGTATCCCACAAGGTTTGTTTATATATGTAGGAAGAAATAGCATGAAACAAGAACATCCCATATTATAAAGGCCTTTTATTTGCTAAAACATGAGCCAAGAAAAAACATAGGCACTTGCCAGTTACTTCGTTTTCTAAACATAAAAACAACTAATCCCATTTTAAAAGAAACCGTTTGCAGGCTGAGAACTGGTAAGCCGTGTTACAGCGAGGGTTGAATCTACAGTGCAGTCTTAGCTGCAGGCTGACATTTGGAAGGGCATAGCAGATAGCTCTTCGGCTACAAAAAACCCGTTACCTTCCCGTACAAGAAATGGAAAACTCCATTTCATTTCTACCTGTATAGCTGACGACAACCCAATTTTTAGAACACCTAACTAAGGACTAACTTACAGTTTCTTTTACAACATCCTTACAACAACAGACCTTATTTTTGTTTGTCTGGTTTTGCTTTGTTTTGGAAGTGTAAAGCATCCCCCCTAAATGATTTTACGGTCTTTCAGCAAGGGAAACCTGACTAAGAACAAGACCCGTCACCCACAGTTCCATATTAAAGAAAATAAAGAAACCTGCTTTTCAGTATTTTAAAAAAATCTTTAGCAGTCTTTAGTCTCCAGAATTGTGCTGGTTTATCTTATGAATACAGACAGTAGAAACAGAATCTCCAGGTTAAAAAAAAAGGGGGGGAAAAAGTTCATTCTTAACTATCCTAAGGCTCAAATTTTGTAAGGAAGCTTGCAATGAGTAGACACCCACAAAAGGACAAAATAAAAGGCAAATAAATGGAAGGTATAAAGATGAGGGCGACTGAGGGATAAGGAAGATGAAAAGAAAGGGAAGGAAAAAAGAACATTCAAAGAAGGGACAAAGAAAAGCAAGATAATGAAAACAAATGAATCGTTGAAAACATGGTGGGAGGAACTGATTAATATTAACTTTTATTATTCTGATTACAAAATACATTTCAAACTTGGATGAAACACATTGTGTGTATGTTTTGCCAAGGACATTCTTGGCAATTACAAAGTCAGGAAAATTATAATTCAATCAGTGAGGCATTACTTAAAACCACTTGAAAAAGCAGACCATTTGAACCATCAAACAGGCTGCATGGGGAAAGATTTTAAAGACTCAGTATTCTGGAGCAGTGCAGATCACGGTCGCCTGTTGCACAGTGAACCTTCCAATAACGGGGCCATTAGATAAATAGCAATTTTTCTACCTGAATGTATTTTAATGTATTTTACCAATTTTTCTTTTCATAAATGAGCAACAAAGCCTCATCATCTTTTTCCATATAAAATGAGGGCAGTTCTAGTT
>VYZV01013944.1:6436-19144 GCA_013401275.1 Pandion haliaetus | reverse complement strand
TGCTGGCTGGGCCTGATCCCCTGGTTGTCCTGCACCTGCCGTGTGAGCCCACTCAAGATGAACTGCTCCATGACCTTCCCCGGTACTGAGGTCAGGCTGACAGGCCTGTAGTTCCCCACATCCTCCCTCCAACCCTTCTTGTAAATGGGCGTCACATTGGCAAGCCTGCACTCATCTGGGACCTCCGCCGTTGACCAGGATTGCTACTAAATGATGGCGAGTGGCTTGGCAAGCTCCTCCGCCAGCTCCCTCAGTACTCTTGGATGGATCCCATCTGGTCCCATAGGCTTGTGAGTATCCAGACGGTGTAGCAGGTCACTAACTATTTCCTCCTGGATTATGGGGGGTATATTCTGCTCTCCATCCCTGCCTTCCAGTTCAGGGGGCAGAGTACCCTAAGGATAACTGGTTCAACTACTAAAGACTGAGGCAAAGAAGGCATTAAGCACCTCAGCCTTTTCCTCATCTCTGGTGGCAATGTTCCCCTCTGTATTCAATAAAGGACAGATATTCTCCTTCACTCTCTTTTTATTGTTAACATATTTGTAAAAACATTTTTTGTTGTCTCTTACAATAGTGGCCAGATTGAGTTCTAGCTGAGCTTCTGCCTAATTTCTTCTCTGCATGACCTAGCAAGACCCCTGTACTCTTTCTGAGTTGCCTGTCCTTTCTTCCAAAGACGGTAAACTCTCCTTTTTTCCCTAAGTCCTAGCAAAAGCTCCCTGTTCAGCCAGGCTGGTCATTTTCCCCGGTGGTTTGTCTTGCAGCACATGGGAATAGTCTGGTCCTGAGCCTTTAAGATTTCCTTCTTGAAGAACGTCCAGCCTTCCTGGACCCCTTTGCCCTTGAGGACTGTCTTGCAAGGGACTCTCAACCAACATCCTGAAAAGGGCAAAATCTGCCCTCCGGAAGTCCATAGTGGTGGTTTTGCTGACCACTTTCCTTGCCTCACCAAGAATTGAGAATTTTATCATTTCATGGTTGCCAAGCCCGAGATGGCCTCTGACCACCACACCTCCCACCAGTCCTTCCCTGTTTGTAAACAGAAGGTCTAGCGAGGCCCATCCCCTCGCAGGCTCACCTACCAGCTGTGTCAGGAAGTTATCTTCCACACACTCCAGGAACCTCCTAGACTGTTTGCTCTCTGCCATGTTGTATTTCCAGCAGACGTCCGGAAAGTTAAAAGTCCCCCACGAGAACAAGGGCACATGACTGTGAGACTACTGCCAGCTGCTTGTACAATGTTTCATCCCTCTCTTCAACCTGGCTGGGTGGTCTGTAACAGAGTCCCAGCACAATATATGCCTTGTTGGCCTTCCCTCTCATCCTTACCTATAAGCACTCAACCTTGTCATCACAATCGTGGAGCCCTGTACTATCAAAACATTCCCTAACATAGAAGGCNTCCAGTCATGGGAGTCGTCCCACCATGTTTCTGTGATGGCTACTAAGTCATAGCTATCCTGCTGCACAATGGCTTCCAGCTCCTCTTGTTTATTCCCCACGCTGTGTGCATTGGCATAGATGCACTTAAGCTGGCCTATCGATACCACCGCCAACATTAAGGTGCCGCCCCCACGCTCATCTCTGGTGAGCCTAGTTTTATACCCTTCCCCCTTCAAACCTTGTTTAAAGCCCTCTCTATGAGCCCCACCAACTCATGAGCGAGAACCCTTTCCCCCCTTTGAGATAGCTGGACTCCATCTGTTACCAGCAGGCCCGGCGCCATGTAAACCTCCCCATGATCAAAAAAACCAAAACTGCACTGGTGGCACCAGCCTCTGAGCCCCATGTTAATCAGGTGCATTTTCCTGTTCCTTCCAGTATATTTCGCTGCCACTGAAGGGACTGAGGAAAACACTACCTGTGTAGTAGTGTATCCTACTGTAGTGGCATGTATCCACATGCCAGGGCAGACTCAAATGAATAATTGACACATTTCCAGAAAAATTACAAGATAAGACATAGCAGAGAGCTCTCTCTCCACTGTTCACCCCTCCACAGTGTAAGAGGCTGAGAGCACAGTTAATAAGTCACCTTCTCAAGACATGTTACAAAGATGTTTTTGAGCTGCAACATGTCTTTAAAGATCTTACCATGTAAAATGTTCCTATGTACACAGTGAAATGCAAGTTTCAGAAATCTGTCAAGTTATGTCAAGATTTGAAACAACTTTGCTAGCTAAGAAGAAATACACTTCATTCTACCTTACACAAACACTGCCTGGGACTTATATTTGCATCACATCTTCGAAAAAGCAGCTGAGCATAATCCACAATTGAATACTGCTGTCGGGGGGGTGGGGGAATTATTTAGACCATAAACAGACAGGATCAAATTACCCAGAAGTACACATGCCTTGCAGCAAGCACAAGAAACACCACAGTAAATACCATACACAAATATTCTTCAAGAGCATCTGGCAAAATTCACCATAATGAAATCAAAATATTCAAAGCAATTATTTCCAGCCAACTACTTACTTCTTTCAGAACTGAGATCTTCAGCATTTTATTATGTTCTTTACTGTCAAGGCATATTTCTTCAGTAGTTTGACATTTCCCCCCCGTCGCCATTTGGCTAAGCAACTAAGAACTTTATTCAGCAAAAGTAACTTCCAGACGACCTAGCAAATGGAATTGATTTGGATTAAATTGCAACAGATTATTTCAGTGTTTAAGCAGTCATGGGTATGCCAGTGACATAACACAGTTCAAATATATTCCACTAATCTTAAGTATGCTTTTATTTATCTTTCACTAAACATCTATTTTATGGTCCATTTCTTCATACCTTTTAATCACTGCTCAGTTATAACGTCAAAAAACTTGAAGTCCCAAATTGAAGAGCAGATAGAGTCACAACGCAGATAATTCTCTGAGTAGGAAGTACATAAGGGACTGCTGTGGAATCATTAGGGTTTATGACTATATGCATATTTACTGTTTCGCGTATTTTACACAACATATTTGTTAGGCTTAAAAGCTTTCTCTTAAGGTTCTTTTAAAGTAGCACATCTAGGCATACCCCACAAAGTTGTGCAAGGAAGGCAAAACAGAACTGTCCTCAATGATCTTTTTGAGAGTGCAAAGGCAAGAGAAGGGACAAGGAAAAAGGAAGGAAAAGGTATGCATGCAGGAGAGAGAAACTATACCTCTAGTTTAGAGCTAAAAGGATTTAAACTACACTTAAACCAAAAATCTCTTCCATTCCTCAGCTTTTGCTTGCTCAGCTTTTGTTTATTTTTCTGACTCACTACTCAAAAAGTTCCTAGATCCTAATCAAGCCTAACAATGCTACAGAGGAAACGCAACTCCAAAATGGGAAGGGGAAGAAAATCTTATTTAGGAATTCTTCACAAGCCATAAAATTATAAAAACTCAGGATATCCTCCAAGAATGGTAAGAAAAATGCTACATAATAAAGTACAATATCCTTAAGTCATCAAAATATGACCTGCTTCTGTATTCTGGATGTCAAGACCTTAGATGATGACTATTTGTTCTGAAACTGAACTTCTCTATGAGGTATCCCAGACCCCCCCCAGGAGTGGGGTTTGGAAAGAAATTAAGGTTCAGGCAACAAGAATCACAGATGAGGAAATTCTTAAAAATATCAGAGAATCAGTGACCAGCAAAGATATCTGGATACACGGAGCGTACAAAACACACAATGTCTTCCCAAAGAGCCTCTGTTGTCAGAGAGCCTCCATAGGAAGAAGCTTTCTACTCCATCTTAAATGATCACCTTGGCCAGCAAAAGGAGCTACACATGTTCCACTTCATCACAAGTCTCAACTCTTAGCTCTCCAAAATTACTCACTTGGGCCACACAATACCATCTCTCATCCGTATTAGCTCTCTCTCATTTTCTTCATCTGGCTTTGAATAAAATATGTAAACAAATGATGCTGCATCTATTTTTATCAGTTTTTAGTGACCGCATTATGTTCTTTAGAGACCTAAAAGTAAATACTACATTGCTGCTTTATTTATGAAATCCAGGAATTTAAAAGTAAACAAACCAGACTAATATGGGAGTAAAACTCACATAAAGGCAGACATTTTGTAAATGCATTCTAGTTCAACAAAGTAACGTTTTCTCTTAGGATATCCTTTATCCTATTAGGCTCAAGCTTGGGACAAACAAAGTTAAACCTTAAGCCTCTGCAAATTGTTCGCTAAAGTATGACAATCTTTTCTGAATCTGAGGCTGGTTTTAGAATTCATACTACAAATTATTCTACATTTTGAAGACAGAAAAGATTGAAGGCCATCAGTTATATGCGGAGCAAGCTGAAGTATGTGTATTAGTGTGTACATGTTATGCTTGCCATCAAATACAAAATGCTCATATAGAAGAGTCTGTATGATATACACTGCCTCATTTCTTAATTGTCTACTTTAAATGCACTGCTACATGAAGCATGGTACCATGGCATCATATTATTGCTAAGTAGTTACCCCCTCCTCCTTCTTCCCCTCAGAAAACGCAACAACAAAAGAGAATCCAAAATAACATGACAATTTTACATCCACTGCTTTGGATAATGACCAGCCATCCCCTGCTGCATTTGTGCAAGACTGCAAAGTAAACATACGCAATACAGAACGCTGTGCATTCAAGCAGTTACTCAGAAGTACA
Organism: Pandion haliaetus; assembly: GCA_013401275.1. Taxonomy (NCBI): domain Eukaryota; kingdom Metazoa; phylum Chordata; class Aves; order Accipitriformes; family Pandionidae; genus Pandion; species Pandion haliaetus. The sequence goes on along the minus strand of VYZV01013944.1, from coordinate 14,500 downwards.
GCACACTATCCTTGCCTACGGTGATATAGATATGCTCCTTCCTTGCAGCAGCAATGTCACTGCTGCAGTAAAATCATTTTTGCTTTGCCAATCAGCACAAAAGCAAAGCAAATACTAGCACTTTTCTAAGAGAAACAATCAACAGTGCTGTCAGCTGCACTTCAATTTCCTGGCAGATTACTATGATACCTATATACACTGTGCTTGCTCTGTGCATTTTCCATGCCAGGTTTGCTATGTCTGTAGCCATCAGCTGTCTCATGCCATCCCAGTCAAAACCAGTAAAAAAGAGCCGCTGGCCACAGCCGGCATAACTGTACTGACAGTTGTGGGTATTACCAATGCAAGCACATTATTCAGTGCTGCATGGCTGAAATGCCAGCTAATGATTTGGATTCAAGAGTTACTCTTCATATGGGAGAAAATTACTAATACAAAATCAGTCTAGCAGTTTAATAGCTACATTCGATATCCTCAGACATAAAACATGGGGAATGAAACCAAGACCTCTGGGAGAAGTATTTAATTTTGAAAGAGAAAACAATAAAAAGCTCATATGCTCTTCTAGTTTACATTTGCTGTTAATGACAGACTCCCTGTTACAAATTTACGAGACTGCAAGTTAGTATGGCCAGGTTAAATCGCAGCTTGCAGTTTCTGCTATCTTTCAGTGCAGAAGCAATAGTCTTTGAGGAACTGAAGCTGGGAACTATAAAGTTCCCAAGTGCCCTCTCCCAGACTGGCTGGTTCCTTAAGAAGTATGATTTCAAACCTGTGGGGACTAAGCCAGGAATAGAGCTCCCATCACAGCACAGTATGGGAGGGGAGGTTGTAGAATCATTTTCACAAGTTGGAATGCTTCTAGGTGAGTTCTTTTGGTCTCTAAAAAAACCCAATATGCTTCTATAGAAAAAGTAGACTCAACTTTGGACAGCTGCACTAAACTGTAAGGATAGCAAGCAATTTAATGAGAATCCCAACGTTTTTAACTGGCTATGTAAGAAAATGTTACTTTCCTTACATCCTGCTTTCCCAGCCATGGACTTTGGCCCAGCCCCACTCGAACACTGCCTTTCAGCTTACCAGTACAACACACTACACAAAAACATGTGTGAAGACAAAACCAACGTGTTACTGAGAAAAAACAACTACAAACATTCATTACAAGACGTATAAAGCACTGCATTGGTAGTCACACATGAGCTGTTTCATCCAGTTCGGTGAAATCTGGAAATTCTCTCTTTCAAGAACATTAGCATTATACACACTACTGTTGCAGTTTATCAGTGTTGACATACTGCATTTCACACCACAAAACACAGCAGAAGCAAACAATTAAGTGCAATTACTGTATGGCACAGAAAGATAAGAGAATTAGTAACAGCTCCAGCTGCAAAATTTGTTGGAAAAGTATTGCTTCCATCCTAAGCTTATTTGCACAACAGGATAAATTGAGTATTAATATAACATGTAACTTACAAAATTAGCAATGCAATTTTTAGGCTGCTTGAATCAAGAAAAAGATTGTACTAATCTCAGATGTTAAAGACCTTTGTGTTTACAAACCCACAGTACACTCTGTTTTAAAGCTTATACATGTGAAACAGATTAAGGGGCACAACAGTGGGGGTTAGTCTCTCAAACTACTTTCTACTGTCTACATAGACTCCTGCTACTACTTTCTGTCCCAAGTAAAGATTCAGCATCATATTATACCATGTACACTTCACCTCTCACTGTTATTCATTACTTTGTTTTAACAAGTTTTCTCATGTTCCTTTAACTACAGTTACTCTAAAATAGGTATGACTTGTGCATAACATACCCTGCAATATGAAACCACCATTTAGCTGCAACCCCAACCGTCCACTGCTTTGGAAGTGATGGTTCTGTCACCTTATCAATCGGGAAGCAGAAGAAAAAGGTATGGTATCAGCTAGTATTTCCAGCACTAGCACTGAATCTCCTTTGACTTCAGCACATGAACAAGCAGTTAGAACCATCAGCAGAGGCCTCTTTGTTATATCTGAATATAAACACGGATGAAAATGAACCCTTTTGACTAACTTCTCTCATTTAGAGACTGAAGCACGTATCAGCAGAAGCTCAGACACAGTGGTGCCACCATTCATCATTTTAGGGCAAGTCTCACAAGATCTGTTTTTCTTAAAGACCCAAGTCCTGAAATTCTGAGCTTGTGTTGTAAAAAAAAAAAGTCAGTTTTCAATATAAAATAAGCTTCAGATCTACTTAGTTGCAAAAAAACACTGTAAAGAAGGAAAACAATGCTAAATGTTAAAAAAAGACAAAGCTTATATTATTTTCAATCTCATTATTTTATGATTTTTTTGCTAGGGAACCTGACTCATGATCTTTGAATGTGTACGGCTTCCAACACAGCATGTAGGAAGAAAGCATTAGAGACAGCACGTATCTGCACAGCAAGGCATTTGGAAAGCCTGTCTGGACAAACGTTAAGAAAACAGGTTTGAGGACGCACCAAACTTTTTTGAACAACTCCTAATGTAATTGGCATGCAAAGACGACTGTTGTTCCAAACAGCGTTTTGAGATATGATTGCAGGAAAAAATCATTTTTTATTGGGAATGCAGTCCTTCATTTAGGCTTATTACCTCACTTCTGTTCTACTTTCCAGAAGATTTCACAACAGATTAAGAAAGAAATGCTGTTGTTTCAAGAGATACCTTCTTTAAAAGACGTACACACACAAAATAAAAGCTCTCCATCTGACAAAAGAGAAAATATATCAATTAATGTTAGGAGTATCTTAATGCACAGGAAAAACAACAGTTACACAGGGCAGCAGACAGAAATCGCCAGCACTAGCAAAACAGCTACTTGCCAAAGCCCAGATGACAGAGACTCCGGCTGTGAAGAAACCAGCTCTCCCGGGGTCCCCCTGCCACAAGGAGTGTTGCAAGATTGAAGTGAGAATGGGCAACCACCTCCCTTCCAACCACCTTTCCCCACTGCAGCAGCAGCCTTATCCCAGCCTTTCTTCTAGTGGAAACAAAGTTTGATTTTGCATAGGCTGCTGAGAACTCTGAAAAAAACTTTTAAGGGCTACAGCGATTTACAGTGTCCTAGATCCCTTGGAAAGTTTAAGCCCAATGTTTAAGTTCCTAATGGCCCATCCTGCCTAGAAGGAACTGAAGATCTAACATCTGCATTTAAAAGGACAAAAATGAAAATAGAATAGACTATTAAATGTCACAGCAGGTAGTAGTCCGGATTCTGTTTTCCACATTGTGTTACTATTGCATTTTGCCTTTGTCCAAGATTGCCCCCATTAAAACTAGGGGCATACAGAGCAGAAAAAAAAAAAAAAAAAAAAAAAAAAAATCACATGAAAGATCTTTAATAGTTTCAGAGAATCCAGCAGTCCTCAAAAACCGATCTCATTTTGTCTAAAAATAGTAAGTAGGAATTTGAATGCAGTTTTAAAGTTTTCATGCTATTTTAGGGATTATGAGAAGATCAAAGCACCTTGGAGATTAGGCTCCTCTATCCATATCTATTCCCAAGTACTCGAGTACCCACATACCCTGCTCCACTAAAGCAATACAGCATGCTAGAAACAGCCATCAGACACTTCTGAATGCCAAAAGATGCGCCTTAAAAGTCATACATTTTTCAAAAGAAAAGTCTTATTTACTTACACTGGTCAAGATCTCTCTACAGCACAGGAATAACCAGAACGTCTAAAGAATATCCACAGATTACGGTTCTACTTTCTGGTGACAAAAACCCGCAAATTTTAGCAACTCCTTAGTTTCATAGAGCAAAAAAAAGTAAGATTGAGTCAGCTGCAGTCTCTGCCCCAACCAGCCTGTTATTAAGAGAACTGTTTATCAAGTTAGACTTGTGCAAACTAATGCAAGGCAATGGTGTTCTTCATCAGATATCTCTGACAGAATAAACTGAAAACCATTTGGCTGCACAGATGTTTCTGAATCTTTATAACTGTAAGTGAGATAGAAAATGGAGAAAACTCAGCTCAATTCTCAGAATAAAACCTGAATATGCAAGCTCAGAGTTAGACATAAAACATATGCAGTACTATCAAAGTGAGCAGAATATACAGCATACACTAATAAGCTGAGTAGGAATTAAAAGAGCAGAATGTCTCAATGCCTGCCCTTCAAAATAGAAAAGAATTTTGCAGAAGTTAAAGAAATCCAGTATGTCAATCTAAGGGGCTTGCCGGTACTACTTTGCCACATTATCAAGCAGCCTGTGTGAAACTGCAGGTGCTACGAAGCCCGAGTTGTACTTCTTGCTCCAGTGAAAGCTTACTACTTATATGGCTCTTGGAAACTCAGGTCTCGCCTCTTCTACAGAAATGTTTGTTTCATTAAGCTACAAAATTCTACATTCTCTCTTTCTTTGCCTAATGTTATTACACTCCCAAAAAGCAAGTCATTTCAACCTGAGGAAATTATAATGTTTTAATCCAGAGCACCCTCTTAGTTTGGTGTGAGAACATCTGCTTAAACTGGCAGAGGGGAAGAGGAATGAAAGTGTAAATTCTTTCCTGGGAATTCACGATGAGTTTCCAGCTGGATAAATTCTCTATTGAAATCCTGGATAAAATCTACATGGTAACACCACTTCCTTCTCTTGATGTTCAGTTTAGTGTAACAAACGTGTTTTGAAACCATACAGCAAGCAGAGGCATTTCAGATGACCTTCTGCTTATCGGATAGGGTGGAGCTGCAGCCTAGGTAGAAAGCATTTTTCAGACTGAAGAGCTACTACTGGCCGTTCCCAGAGTTCTTCCAGTGCCCCTGGGCAAATGAAATGGCACAGACAAGGTCTACACTTGCATATCTATGACTAAAAGGTGGGCAATAACTCACTGTAATGCTACTACTGCATTCTGCCATTCCTGCTCCATCACAGGTGGCGGATAGGCCACAAAAATGACAAGTAATTGAGTAAACATAATACCTCCTTCCTCCTGCCCCTAACCACCACAGGCCACGAGTGTAAACCCAGATTAAGGGTACATATTAAACGGTAATAGTTGGCTATTCCACAACAGCAAATCCACAAAACAGGTTGATGGAGCATTTAAGCCATGGGGCATCTTCAGCGAAGCACTCACTGATAGTGGGGTAGTGAGCCTAACTGCATGAAAAAAGCCAGGGTTCTGATCTCAGGGATTTAGGAGATACTAGGAAACAACTGGCTTCCATTGGGAACAAGGATATTAACAAATACATCTATATGAAAAGCTACATATTGAAGGTAAGAGAACCGAGGAGAACATAAGGTATCTATGCAGAGGCACTATGTGTTCTAACAGGGACAGTACTGCTTGTTCCTTTCTGGGATACAACCCGATTCTCTAAAGTACTTAAAGCTTTAAAAGTCAGACTACAGTAAGGCAAAAAAGGGGATGGGGAAAATGTTTATTTGTGCCCAATTAGCATATTCTTATGTAATAACTCTATTAAGTCATTAATTCAGGATTTTTTGTCTTGAGAGCCGATTTACTTGAAACACAACCTCAACCTCTGCCCATGCATTTCACCATTGACAATAACTGAAAATTCTAAGGGAGCAGCGATTTTTGTGAAGTGAACCTGGTGGAGTTTTCAGCTCTCAGTGCTCTACTCTTATCTCTTGAAAAAACTGACAGAATCAGAATCCTGCCACAAGTCATAATAGGTATGTCAACAATTCAAGGATAAGGTAGGGTTTTTTTGTTCTCTTTCAAGCTACATTAGTCCCGCAGTTCGAGCTGAAGTTGGCCTTTAATTATTTCATGTGATAGTTCTAATTATTTTCTTACAACACGTTCAAGCAATACACTCTTGAGGGATTATCTCAAGAGAAAAAACTAATTCTATAATCATAATACAAATGCTGGTTTATTGTATTTGAACTCTCAAGTTCTTCGTGCAAGTCTTCCGATTACAATTTTTAGAGCATCCAGTAATATTTATAGATGTATGAACACACCCATGCAGACGTACTGACACTGAACCATGAGATGTAACCTTGTCTACATGCAAGGGACCAACAAATTATTTTCATGAGCTTGTAAAGGAAATTCTGAAATGTCGCATTAGGTGAATATTTTGCAGAGCAGTAGATGCACAATCTTTGAACTCTAAAAACACCTTGAAAAGATTACAAAGTTGTCACCAAAGACTAAAGAAGCAGTACCAACCATTAGTCTGTGTAATAATCACGCTCATTGTCTGCTCTTGTTAATTACATCTTCCTCCTTTCTGGTCTTCTAGTATCGGTTTTGTATTTTCCCTTGTGATTTAAAATGCTTTACACAGAACATCATAGTGTAGTTCCCTGCTGCCATCTGGCATTTTCTCCTTTTTTTCTGGCACCAAAATCAGTTTAATTTCTGTACTCATCACTTGCAAAACAGGCCCAACACTAGCTGGATCACATTTAAGACTGTCATCCTTACTTCTAAAGCAACCTGATTTGTACTTGCTTCTGCTTATTTCCAGTCGCTTATCACTGATATCCCTGACACTGCACAAACCGAACTGCTCCCTTGCATCCTTTGACACTGTCAACAATTCCTAGGCTTTTAATCCACAAATCACTCTACCCAGCCTCTTCACATAAATATATGCCCTTAAGGAGGCCTATAATTGCTAAGGCATCCACACACTTAAAAATAAAATGCGTACTAAGGCTAATAATCATGAAATTATTGTTCTTTTTTCCCCCCACTATTTTGTTGTTCCTTTCCCTGAGTGCACGTGGATAATCTCCAAATATCAGAGGTTGTCCCCAACATACTACTACGCAACAAATTGATCAAGCAAATCTATAATTATGAGGCAAATTTTTCCATTAATTTTGGAATTACCATAAAAATAGCAGCTTGACCTTCAGAAAGGCATTTTTTTTCCCCTCAGGTGAATTATTTTGTCTTATTTTGATTATCATACTAAGTGGCAGAGGTTCGAAGCTCTGAAGTATTGTTTATCACTACAAGAATCGAAAGGTATGACTGAAGTTTTAAATTAGTCCAACCTGCAGGGGAAGAAAATCACAGAAAAGAGAAAAATAGTTCTAAAAGGACAGGTTTGTAGTTATTCACATGAAATGTAAAAAGGGATGCTTATTTATATTTATACTGAGTAGACCAAATATATTGCTAAAAAATGTTATAACTATCTACACACATTCAAAACACTTTCATGATCACCTTCACGTATGGCTTGCTTTCCAGCTCGTTAGGGTTTTTTAACATCTGTTTAGTTACATCTGCAGAAAGATGACTTTTTAAAAACTTGCAACTGCAATGCAACCGTAGGAACTGGCAGTTTAAAAAGCGAGAGTTGCTGGTATTTAGATTAGAAATGTAATGACCATCTCAAGTCCAAAAAAGACCCCAGAAATCTAGTTCTTTGTATGAAGAATACAATTAACCTTTACAAGCCTTTGGTTGACCCTCGGTGCCTTTCAATAAACGATAAGGATGATGAACTAAATGAGCAACATACTTCTCGACATTCCTCCAGCGAACAACTACCAAACAACTTTCAGATCCCCTCAAACTAGGAATTTCTCCCCGAATCTCCCTCGCCCGACTTCAAGCTAGCGGCTGCAGTCCTTGCTCGTATTGCCGTTTTCTAGTCCCACGACGACCCGACACACTACTCCAGCACTCCACCCGCCCAACACCCGGCTGCTCCACGGAGTTAAAATTAACTTCGTGGTTTGGGTTTGTCTACGCGTGGAAGATCCTCCCTTGTAAAACAACCGTGCCTTCATCAGCCTCAGCGGCGAGCTCGGCTCGCCTCCCAACACCGCCGAGCTGCCACGGCTAAGCCCTCTGAAGAAAAACAAAACCTCGCCCAAGACAATGGCTTTACTGTATTTACTAAGAAAAAAAAACAAACCCACAACAGAATGAAAGGCATTTGATTATTTTCAGCTGCTTCCAAAAACCCTAAACCATGGCATGTCGCACGTCTAAAATCCCCAGGTCCTTGCGGGTTTGAAGTTCGAGGAGAAAACCGCTGCAAAGCTCCGCCCGCCCCAACTTTCGCACCGCAA
>VYZV01013943.1:0-11832 GCA_013401275.1 Pandion haliaetus | reverse complement strand
AATGCCTATAATTTGTCAGGCTGTCACACTTATGCTGTGATTTTCTATACGTGAAAACTTCTGTTGCTTTTCAGCTTCACAGGTCAGCTGAAAATGAAGAGGTCTCAAAATGGGAATCAAATCTGATGGAAGTACCTAGGCCCCTCATTCAGGTTTATGAATTTTCATGATACATTTAGAACTTTTTTAGGGCCTGGCTTTAAATAATTTGTGCATAATTTCAGACACAGGAAGAGAGGCAGGATGTCAGGATGTTCATATCAACTCCATCTAGCAGGCTTCAGACAGAAAAATGCCTGTTCTGCCCATACACTGAGCAGCCTCCCTGAAACTATCACTGTGTTCCTCAACCTTGTAACACATATTGAATTGAAGCTGTCTTTTTTTCTCTTTAATCCAGATCCCTTCACCAGCTCAGTTCATTGTGAAAAAATAGTTCTGAGTAAGCAGTGGTTCTGGTTTAATTTTCAAAGTAATTTAAGAGCAAAGTAATTTAACAGCAGCTTCATGGGTTAAAGAGGGCAGATCTGCTGAGCTGATTATTGTTCTGGTAAAGACACTTTAATTATCCCATCTGAAGCACGTCTAGTTCTCTACATCCAATACTTTTTCAGTTTGGATAATATCTGTACCCAAGGTAACCTGCGATGTTTATTTTTTTATATATATAAATAAATAAAAATTATTGCTCTTCCTGAGCATAGGAACAGTGGTTGATACTTCAGAGAAAGATATAACATGGGAAGAAAGCAAAATTAAAGTAGCAGCTTGCTTGAATAACAAGGTCATGACTGCATAGGACGTGGAACATGGGCTTAATTACAGGCCATTGTGAGTGGGTATGGGAATATCCCAAACTGAAACCTATGGCCTGTTGAAATCCTGGTATCACCAGTGCTGGAGACAGAACTTTCATTGACTTTATGGGCTTTGAGACAGGCCTTCCCATAGAGGAACCTAATCTCAGCTGCAGTTTACTAGCTTCTAGAAATCAGACTGTACAAGCCAGGTGATATCAAGCTACAGTAATACCTCGGGTTTTTACTTTTCTTGAGTCAGTGAAAATTAAAGATAAATTATGTACTATAAAATCATTTAGATAATGCACATTGAAAGCAACTTTAATGGAGATGAGACTGTTAAGAAGGAGAAAGAAACACACTACAAATATGTAATTTCCTTTCTTTTTTCCTAAATTAGTTTTCCCATATGAAAGTCTGTATAGATTACCTGAGGAATTAGAAGATCGGAAATAATGTTAACTTTTAACTATGAATAAAAGGAAAACAAAGAAGCAGCATAATTATGAGCTAACCATTAGAAAGTTCTTAGTGTTAATGTGCAGCAGAGGTCAGAATACTCATGGCTTATAATCAACATCAAGAGAATAAAAGGCTGCTAAGAAGGACTCCTCTTCAGAAAAGAGTTAGAATGTTGTACAGCTAATAGCATTTTCTTCATGAGGATGACTTTGTCAGTGAATACAATAAGCTGACCCATTAGACAGACCTATTCAATGTAAATCCACTTAATATTAATACCTAAAAGGTTTAAAACATTTTAGTGATCATCTTGCACAGAGCTATTATTAAAAGGCAGAACTGTTTGCCTTGTCTCACATTCAGACAAAACTCAAGAACCACAAATATGAAAAGGATGGACAGACAGCCTTTAACACATAAAAGAGTATGATGGGACAATAGACGTGACTGAGTATTGCTCACTGTCAAAAAAACAGTAAGCCTAATCCTGCAGAATGCTCAGCAGCCTAAAAAGCCATTCAACCAAGAGGACTTGAAGATCATTAACAGCTGATAAGATGAGAAAGCAGTAAATATGAAGCAATTGCAAAAGGGTCATACTTGCCTTTGAGATAGCCTTTTAGATCTTTGATGTACGAAACTATAAATTTCGCTGTACGAGAGGGTCCCAAGTTATCAGAGCTATTGTGGACTCAAAAATAAGGCAAGGCTGATTTTCAGCCCTTTAAAACCATGTGCCACTCCTCTACCAGTTAGCTGCTGAAATACATCTCCAAAGAGCTCAACTTTATACACATGCTCTTACACAAACTGATCCAAACAGATTTGGGACTGATCCATTGAAACAATTTACAGTATTTCCCTGACCCCATATTTTCAAGTCAGTACAGAAGTAAGTATATAGTGAACAATATTCAGTAGCACAAACCCAGCTCAACAGTATGGCTCACCACTTATTAAAAGCTTCCTGCTTATGGAACAAGTAGAAAAAAGCTGGACCAATGAAGCTGTTTATAATATACACAATAAACTTCATTAGTTCAGCAAAAATAGGATGTGTCTACATAAATTTCAACATTATATGATGGTATTTTGTTTATTGACTCTGCATATGTATACCTATACAAATATACATTCTGTAACACTCCTTGTAGATCAGAGAGACTATCAAAACCAAAGCAATCCCTACTGTGAATACTTGATGGACAAGATAGAGTCAGCTCTCTCAATGTTATTTTGTGATAGAGTTCTAGAACAGCAAATCATCAGAGAGTCCTCACTGTCTGGTCTTTGGAGGTAATGTTAGGAGTGTGATGACGAGATTGGAGGGCAAATCCACAAGGCTGCTCAACTATTATTAGCATCCTTCAGAGATCCCCAGTCATGACCTGTTCAACTGGTACACTGATGGGGGACAGGAACAGGGAGACAGAATAAAAGAGAATGACGTCCACATATTCCATTTGTCCATGCTCATGTAAACTTTAGGAGTTACCAATGTTAACCTTCTTACCAAAGAATAGGGCAGAGAGATAAGACATTTGGTAGAGTATTCTGTTGGGTTTAATGTATTTTTTTGTATCATTGTAGTAACACCTAAAAGCTTTATTTAAAGTGTGAGTCTGTTCTGTCAGGCGGGCACAATACAAACTATGAACAAAAAGCTATTTGAATGCACGAGGCACTAATGTTTCAAATTAATGTTGTGCTTTAGTTGTAACTGGTGAGTGATTTTTTTGTGTTTGTTGTTGTTGTTGGATGTATGAGTGTTTCCACCATAATAATGGGGGACACATACATCCTTGTGTATATAGAGATTTTAAAGAAGAAAAAATACATATTTCAATACATTGTACTGCAACAGGATGGAGCAAATATAATAGATAATGTCTCTGAAATTCTCTGTTAATGCTAAAATGCAGTGTCTATTAGATCTCTAACAGAAAATAACATAATTTTGAATTTTTACATTTTCTGAGTTGTTTGTTTTCTTTGCTAATGGTCAGGTTTCTGATTACCTACGTACAAGAGCTTAAGTGGTGAAAACTGCAAGAGACTGTACAGTAATTACATGTGTAATCACTGGCTGCTGATTTTTTTTTTTTTTTGTCTCTGAAATATTGAAATATTGTAGGCAAGAGCAGGTCACTTTCAATGAAATAGCACTAGGATGGGTTAAAAAATGTAAGCAAAGACTCCATTTGAATAATATCTTGATTACTACTAAAATCCACAATGAATGATAAAATTGAGTTAAGCAAATGTCCAGTGTTTTATAGTTAAAGCACTGTATTAATCTTACGCACAACAGATTATGGGTGATGGATTGGTTGTTAACAAATAGAATGCACTTTGGGAAATGGAGGAGAAATATAAATATTATGAGCAGAAGCCAGCCGTAGCTGCAGTATAAGAACAGATTTGTATCCAGTCTGTGTCATTCCTGGAAGTCCAGGTATCTTAGGTTTCAAAAGCCTGAAGTGATGAGATATTTATTAAATGGTTCTGTGACAATGGAAAAGACAGCAACACTCTCCAAGTGGCTAAAGGTGAAGTGAGAAAATATCCAATAGCATGCTTAAAAAACTTGATGTCTCTTGACTTAGTGTCACAGAGCCAGATTTCTCTCAGTGGTGCCCAGCGACAGGAGAAGAGACAAACTGAAACACAAGAAATTCCACTTAAACATAAGAAAACAACTTTGTCACTGTGAGGGTGATGGTGATCAAACACCTTTGGAACAGGAGCAGGAACACACTTGGAACAGATTGCCAAGAGAGCTTTTGGAGTCTCCATCTTTGGAGGTACTAAAAAACTGACAGGACAAGGATCTGAGCAATATACTCTAGCTGACCCTCCTTTAAGCAATGTGTTGGACTAGACCATCTCCAGAGGTACCTTCCAACCTCAAACATTCAGTGATTTTGTCTACCTGTAGATATACCCAAAGATAAGAAGAAGAAGTCTTGGGATGGCAAAACAGTATGACTTTGAAACTTGGAATGGTATCCTGCCATTTTTCACAGAATCACAGAATCATTGAGGGGTTTAGCTATCTCAAGAATAACCTTTGCTTACCTTAAAACGAGCAAAAAATGTTTGCAAGTTCTAAAAGAAAAATGGTGCCATTGGGAAGAGGAGGGAGAAAGGACACTGTGTGGCTCTTGCAGTGGAAAAGGAAGGCTTTTTCCTAGGCTGACAAGAAGACACACTTGCTTGATGAAACTTCAAATTAATATTATCAAATGTATGACCAGAAAAGTAACTGATGCATGACTGTAACTAGTCCTCATTCTGTAAAGGCTCTTTTTAGTACCAAGTGTCTATGTTTTGGGAAGTTTGGACCATGGTTGTTGTGGTTTAAACCCAGCCGGCAACTAAGCTCCACAGAGCCGCTCACGCACTCCCCCCCCAGGAGGATGGGGAGAGAATTGGAAGGGTAAAAGTGAGAAAACCCATGGGTTGAGATAAAGACAGTTTAATAGATAAAGCAAAAGCCGTGCACGCAAGCAAAGCAAAACTATTATTTCACTACTTCCCATCAGCAGGCAGGTGTTTAGCAATGTCCAGGAAAGCAGGGCTCCATCATGCGTAATGACGACTTGGGAAATAAATGCTGTTACTCTGAACATCCCCCTGTTTCCCTCAGCTTTATATTGCTGAGCATGACACCGTATGGTATAGAATATCCCTTTGGTCAGTTGGCATCAGCTGTCCCGGCTGTGTCTCCTCCCAAATTCTTGTGCACCCCCAGCCTCCACGCTGGTGGGGTGGTGTGAGGAGAATGTCTCATCCCAATTTCTCAGGATGACGACTCAGGTTTGCAGATTCCCAGGTCAGGATTAAGGTCAAATGACACCAGGGATCCTTTAAGTCACAAAATTCAACTTTTATTCACTCACAACAAGAATTGGCATGCTCACCACAAAAATTGTTATGCTCACAACAAAAATTGGCATAAAACTACACCAGTATACTGTGTGACATGTGCTAACCCTACATCACCAAGTATATACTACAGGCCTTTCTTACTTGGGGATCAGTTCAGGAATACAATAAGGAGATTCCTCCCATTGAGTCATGAGGTTCAGAGTGGATACCCTTGCTTTCTAGACTCCTTCTCAGCGAGGAGCCTAGGGGTGGCTGAATCCATGCCTAGTCCCAGACTTGGTCAGCAGTTTGTGTCTAAAGGGAGGAGGTGTAGGGATTACAGAAAGAGAGGGAGAGAGAGAAAGAAGAGAAAGATTTCACTGGTCCTGGGTCCAGCATTGGTCCAGTCAGCCGAGGGGTCCAGTTTCGGTGGGTGCATGCATGTGGGGTTTCAGTTTGTGTCCTTTTATCATCCTTCCCCTCCTTCAGGTGAACTTATTAAGCTAATTAGGTGTCATGCACAGTTTGTGCTTCCGGAACCTTTGGGAAATGGGTTGGGGAGCCTGCGGGTCATTTGGGAAGTAACATCTCCCTCCCTGCAGGTATGACTGACCTTTGACCTTTGGCCATATATGGTGAGCTGCCTGGCTCAGCCTATCAGAACACGGAACCACTCACCCTCCAGCCTGCCCTCCCCACCCAGTTGCTAATGGACTCCTCACCTGCGGTGGTCCATTGCTTGGCAGGGTCCGTTATCCTGCAGAGTGTGCCATTAAGCAGAACTTGCCCCACCACAAAGGAGCAGAAAAGGCCTTGGCCCTGTGTAAGCACTGCTCAGCAATAGCCAAAACATCCCTGTGTTATCAACACTGTTTTCAGCACAAATCCAAAACATAGCCCCATACTAGCTACTGTGAAGAAAATTAACTCTATCCCAGCCAAAACCAGCACAGTGGTACCTCCTCAACAATCTTCAGCAGATGCATAGGAGAATAAACTGTGATTCCCTTTGCCATCTGTCCCCATTAATCTTAATGTGAGATGAAAAATGGACTGCACTTTTAGATACAGATAGGGGAGATTGGCAGTCTCCTATATGAAACAGTGAGAGAAGAATAAGCTTATTCTACTTCTACTATTGCTTGACTGAATTTCTTAGGACAATCTCAATTTGACTGCTCCATATATGCATATATACATAATTTTTTAAAAAGTGATAACAAAACCCAAAAGCCTTCTTCTAACTGAGGTTTCATCAGCGCTAAGAAGGGAAGAATCACTGTCTCCTTCCTGCATGTTATGGTCTTTTTTTCTCTCAATATGTAAGCTTTGCATTCAACAGCATTGAATGACTGACTTGCATTCAGTTTTTGGTCTGTGGTAACTCCAGTTCTTCTTGCTAGCGCTGCTGCCTGGTGTTATGGGTTTGTGTGGCGCGGTTTTCCTTGGTGGCAGGGGAGGGGGGCTGCAGAGGCGGACCCTTTAAGAAGTTGCTGGAAGAATTCGCTGCCCCCAAATGTCGGACCTGCCCCCCAAAATGTCGGACCCACCTCTAGGCGGGGAGTGACGGTGGTAGCGCCTCTGGGAAACATATTTAAGAAGGGGAACCGGTACTGTGGGGGGGAAACCTGAGAGGAACATCGCTGCCGACACTGGAATCATGGAAGTGGAGGGGGAGGAAGAGGAGCCTGAGGAGGCTGATGGCCCTGCAGCCCAGGGGGGTGAACAGTGGAGCAGAAGCTCCCGAAGGTGGCCGTAACCCCATGGTAAAAACCGCGCNACGATGTGTGGCGAGCTGACTCAACCCCCATCCCCGATTCCCCTGCGCCGCCGGGGGGAGGAGGTAGACAGCATCGGTAGCAAACTGAGCCGGGAAGGCGGGAGGGGTGGGGGGAGGTTTGTTCTGATGTTTGGTTTCCCTTCCTAATACCCTTGTGTTTTGTTTTTTATTTGAATTGTAGTCAATTAAATTGATTTTGTTTCTTCCCCAAGTTGAGCCTGTCTTTTGCCCGTGACCATAAGTGGGGAGTGATCCCTCCCAGTCCTTGTCTCGACCCACAAGCCTGCCTTTGTTTTTTTCTCCTCATCCCAATGTAGCCAGGCGAGGGGGTGGGGGGTGAGTGAGCGGCTTCATGGTGCTTCGTTACTGACTGAGCTGACCTGAAACCACGACACCTGGTGACAAAAATGGTTATTTAGATAATTTGTTTTGGTGTTTTTGATTCCAGCTTCCTTTTTCCTCCACCCTCTTAATTATAATAGTCTGCATGTGTTTCTAGATTTTATCATGTTGGTTTCAGATGTTTTTCTAACATATGACCATGCTGAAATCTAACCCCTGATGCAGTCTAAATTTGATAATAGTCCTACTTTCCCATTCCTTCTAAGAAAAAAATTGTACATTCTGAACAAGACTGTTGTATTTTTCTCCATTACATATTTTTGTTTCATTGATTTGTAATGAATGATTCTACATGAAGTATCATACTTTCTTTTTGTATTGTATTTAACATGTTTGAAAGACTAATTTGTTTCTTAAATGTATCATGAAATGTTAAATCAGTGCAAAATTTCATAAAAATGGAGTGCATGTAGGAAATAAATATGTGGAGAAAAGAACTTACAAAGCCACAGTCACTCTTATTGTACTTGTGTAGAGTAAAGGTGTTCAGTAGATATGATAGCCTGGCAAAATCTTTTTAGGAGCAGACTTGTTGATATTGTTAGCTTAAATTTATAGCTTTTCTTTGGGAATAGTTTTAAAAAAATATCTAGAGTATTCTCTATGTTAGAACTAGAAAGCTTTTAAGAATCATACATTGATTCCTCAATAATACCTTAGCAGTACTTTGCTGGCATAGCACAGTATTAACATCTTCAGGAACACTGACATAAAGCCCAAGTCATAAAGAATAAAACCTATTTTTTTTCCCCAAAGAATCCAGAGCAAGTACTACAATGCAGTGGTCTCCTCAACTTTGTGGTATAAATTATGATTAACTACTGTATTTCTTTTCCCTGAGTTTGAAATTGGACACCTCTTAAGTCTACTTAAGAATGTATTATATGGGAAAAAGAAGAGACATAATTGTAAAGCTGTGATTTTGAGATTCACACGCTGCTTATCACCTTCTATTTCCTTCTTACCCATGTATAAATATATTAAGGTCATTAGCTAATTGAAGGGCACAGAAATATCAAGCTATTAGAACAAACATCAAACTCTTATGAATGTTGAAACCCCTCTGTGTTTCCCAGCAGGGTCTTTTTTTTTCTCTAATTTGGAAAAGAGGTGTCAGACCTTTAGTGGAACTAGATAAGTAAATAGGTGGTAAGATGATTAGGATGCTGTGGTAGGTTGACCCTGGCTGGGCATCAGGTGCCCGCCCACCAAACCACTCTATCACTCCCCCTCCTCAGCTAGACTGGGGAGAGAAAATGTAACAAAAGGCTAGTGGGTGAAGGTAAGGACAGTTTAATAAAGTGAAAGCAAAGGACGCATGTGCAAAAGCAAAGGAACACAAATGATGTTATTCTCTACTTCCCATCAGCAGGCGATGTCTGGCCACTTCCTGGGAAGCAGGGTTTCAGTACACATAGTGGTTGCTTCGGAAGACAAAAATGCCCCCCCTTCCATCTCCCTTTACTTAGCTTTTATAGCTGAGCTGACATCATATGGTATGGAATATCTGTTTGGTTAGTTTGGGTCAGCTGTCCTGGCTATGTCACCTCCCAAGATCTTGCCTAGGCTCAGCCTGCCATTGAGGGGAGTGAAAATGCTGGAGAGACAGCCTTGATGCTGTGCCAGCACTGCTCAGCAGTAGCCAAAACACTGGTGTGTTAGGAACACCTTTCTAGCTACCAATGCAGAGCACAGCGTTACAAGGGCTGCTATTGGGAGAATTACCTCCATCTCAGCCAGACCCAATACAGACGCATACAGATTCTTTGCCAGAAAAAAATTGTGCATACTTGCAAAATTGCTCTAAATCCTTGAACGATAGGGAAACGCCAAACAGAAGTACAAGGCAGAAAATGATAGATTTTTCCATTAAAGGAATCATAACACAGGCCAATAACAAAAACATCCACTCAAATCAAATACTTTATAGAAGGCTTTATGAAGAAAAATAATTATCCATATTCAGATGAAGAGTTTTACTAGTCATTGGCTTAAAGCCAGTTACTTTTAGAGTTGCTTTTAACTAAGTCCTTAATTCTTGTTTTTTATCTTCAGTATCATCCTTGAAATGATTAATCTACTCACAGACATTATAGTCAGGTATTTCTGAAAAATGAACAGCTACTCCACCACCAATCAATTGCCTGCACCGGGTTCTTCACAATTTCCCTAGCCTATGTAGAAGACATGAATGATTGACATGAGATAAAGAGCCTGATAACTGGTGATTCTGAACACTTCTCTGTTTTCTTCGCAAGGGAGATCTTATGTCTCTCAACTCACAATTGCAAGGAACCCTCCAAAACTAGGGATTCACTACTAGCTCTTTGTTTGATCCTTCTCCTAAAATGTTTTTTTATTACTCTCATAAAGACTCCTACTGTTTGCCCTTATGAGAAAGAAATGTAACCTGTTGCAAGTCTTGGCACAGTCTAGAAGAAAGTCTAGGTCAGGTGCTGACTCCCAGTTTTCCCGTGCATTAAAAGTAGACTACATACTTCATTTTAAGGCTACTCAAAAACCTACTCTATTCTATCTCTTGAAGCTTCCAGTTGCACCATTGTTCTGACAGCAGTACCAACTTTCATTTCCTGCTATTTGAGTTTTCTTTGGAGTGTTTGTATTTTTCCTCCCCTGCATAAGGACTCTGCATCAAAATACAGAAGTTACCTAAAGATGCATGTCATAATGCCTACAAAATTGTTGATATACTGACTGTGCTTGGTTTTTTGTACTTACCACGTTGTTGTCTGTTACTGCACTCGTGATGTATATATAGGTGATCTACATTTTTACATTGATCAAATAATCATTGGAAGCATTCTTGGGATTCCTGTAACTTTGTTGGTTCTGAATTACCTTACCTTCACAATAAGACTCTGTTCTCCGTTACAGCAGTTAGGAGCAACTGCAGCACAGGTCAGTGGTAAGTTGTGACGGTAAATCCATCCAAACTCTTAAATTTTGCCTCTGAATTTCCCATATTTCTTCACAGTCCTGAAATTTTCTAGAGTATAAGATATTAAGCACAGCTTTATTTTCAAAAGAGTGTTGGGTTAGAAAATAATAGTGTTTCTAACAGTATTAGAGCAATATTCTAATATTGTTTAGCAGTCATAGATAGCTTCAATCTATGATATCTTATTCTTATAGGAAACTAAGCAGATTGTACATAACTGAGTACACACACTATACTGTACAAGATCTTTGCTCAATCAGTTATGTACTTTAATACCTTGTGCAAAGTTTGGTAAAGATAAGAGGATGAGTTTCCTCTCCCTTTTTGTGCAGAACATAGAACCACTAAAATACCTCCCTACTGTTCATTCAAGTGAATTGAGTACTGAAGCACACTAGAGGTTAAATTTATTAGGTTGACTTATACTTCAAACCAACTTTTAAAAGGTAAAATTCTGTTAGGGCCCTGTGGCTACCACAGTTTTTTATGGATCTTTGTGCATTTTTTGTATCACCTCATTGAAACAGTGCTCTATTCCCATTATTGGACTTCAACATATTTACTGTCTACAGGCTTGGTAAACCTTCCTGCATTGGCTTCTATATGCAGCATACCTTCAAGCTTTCTATCAAGACCATCATGACTACCCATTTTTAGAATGGCAACTCTTATTCTAGAGTATTACTTGAAAGCATCAGGTTTTTATATAGCTCATATATCACAGGGCATTTTAGGTTGACAGTTTCTAAATTGATTTGATCAGAAGCAGGATATCTTTTCACTCAAAATGGCAGGTGCACAACTGCTATTTGCAAAAAAATAGTGTTTAGGATTACTAACATGTGCCATCAAAGTTTCAAGTTTGAGTTTTTTTTCCATTTACAGAGCTGTTTGATAAAAAATTAGTAATGGATGGGCTGGGATAAATTGTTGAAATAATGGAAATTGAAAGATTTATTAAAGAATTAAAAAGCCTCCAGGGCTTGAATGCAACAGTAAAATGTTATTACTTCAAATGTTATTACTTCAAATCTCAACTCTACTGTTTAAGTCCATTGATGAAAGAAAATGGAAACATTCTGCACTGACAATTGTTAATACTTGATACCAGTTCAAACAAATAGGTGGCTTGCATTATGAGGAGACAAAAGAGGAATGTGAATGCCGTACGATTGGAGATTATAATTCAAAGAGATGTAGACCTCTTTATCAGTACCTAACCCATTCACCAATCAAGACTACATTTTGCTTTGTTTTGCACACATGAAAGGCAAAACAGATTGCTCCTTCCTCAAATGACAAGTTGAAAATGTATACAGTAAGTAAAAAATGTATACAGTCAGAGCTGGTGTGATGGTAACAGATATTGTAGCCCTTACTGGGGGGGCATTTTAATTTTTTTTGCTTTTAAGTCAAGGTGTTTGGCCTTAGTTAGGCCAAAAGGAGATATCAAAAAAATAAGAATTAAAGGAAATAGTCATAGCTAGCGATTTAATAAGTAGTCACCCCTGACAGTCAGGCTGTGTTCTGGGTTTCTGTGGCGCGGTTTTCTTTGGTAG
>VYZV01013942.1:76642-99396 GCA_013401275.1 Pandion haliaetus | reverse complement strand
AACCTAAATGATTCTATGATTCTATGTCCTTATAACACATTGATGTTTGTGAAGTCCTCATGTGTGTCCTTTGAAAGTGTGATCCCCATGGGTTACCACCATCTTACAAATAATTTGGCTTTTTTATTCTAATATTTGAACCTGTCATTTTGAACTGAATGTCTAGGTTCAGCTGTAATTAATAACTATCACATGAAAGCTTCAGCTATTCATGGGTTAAACAATTGAATCTTTAACCTTAGTCCTACATCACAGATTTAATCAATTGTTGTTCAGATGTCAAAGGCTATTATATACAGCAATGTTTTTTCCTAAGATTTTTTAACACAGCATTAACACAATCTTTACCCATTCTCCAACAGACACCACCACATACATGGTTAAAAAAAAAAAAAAAAAACAAGGGCAAGACCAGGAGAAGTGGAAATCAGAACAAAGTTCTCTGTCACACTTTTGGTAGAGTACTCAATGTAATTACACTTAGAGCAGAAATTAAGAATTACCAGTCAACCACACCATACCCAGAACAAGCAAATATGAGGAACCATTTAAGAAACATGCTATTTTATATGGCATATTGTACTGCACAGAATTATAAGTACATGAACTCCTATCTGTCTTTATCTCCGGTATAGGCAAAATATAGACTTAAGCAGAGATGAAATTATTTTACACTCACGATTCTATGTATAATTGTAGCATATTGTCATAGCTCATGCTAGAGTCTGGAAAGAGAAATGATACAGAGAAACTTTAGACTCATCACATTTGTGCTCAACTCCTCATGTTGTGCAAGCATAGAACTCCAATCTGATTTTGCCTAGGAAACCTTTAGTATTGTGGCAGTTTAGATGACCACACACCCAATTTTTTTTTCTAATTTTTTCAGATGCCTGGAAAAGGTAAGTAAACTCATCAGTCTGGGTGTGGGTTCATCTGTTAATGGCAACCCCAGCATGTGCTGTCTGCCCTAGATGCTCAAGTTGTCAGAGAAGTCTACCAGGGATTTTTATTATTTCCCTGTCTCTCTCGTAATTTGGATCAAAAAAAGCAACTTCTTGTTTACTTTTAACATTAGACAGAGGCCTGATTTTGGTCATATCATCAGGGCAAACCTAAGGCAGCAAGCACAACACTACACTGCAAGTGAGATACTTAGCAACACCGTTCCAGAGAAAATCCTTTTAAAAAAAAAAATCTTAATGAGGACTCAGTGTGACAGATTCTCTAATGAATGGATACTGCATCCTGGGTAAGTGTTGCGGACAGGGTGGAGTTCACTGGAGAATAACCCCAAAACACCTAGTTAAGATCACCTAATTTCCTGTTTCTTTCAGATTTGAGTTTCTTACTGTATTATTCTGCATTCTCTTTTGGGAACTGTTGTATGCTCAACATCTTAGAACAACATAAACAATTACCAGACACAATGATGCAATAAAGATTTTTTTTTTCTTTTTTTTTTTCAGAGAGAGAAGGGGCATGTACATATGTAGCTGTGGGACATAAATGGAAGACATAAACGGAGGAGACAACAATATCACTGTGAAGAGGGAAAGAGGTAATTGAAGCTAAAGGAAACTGGAGAAGAAACATTGATTTGGATATCTAAAGAAATCACTGTGGTTCCCCTACAGTCCATGGAGGTGAACAGCGGAGCAGATATCCACACTGCAGCCCACTGAGGACCTCACACTACAGCAGGTAGAGATGCCCTGAAGGAAGATGCACCCTGTGGAGTGCCCATATCACAGCAGGCTCCTGGCAGGAGCTGCAGCCTCTGGAGAGGAGCCCACACAGAAGCAGGTTTTCTGGCAGGACCTGTGGCCCATGGGGGACCCACACTGGAGCGGTCCACTCCTGAAGGACTGCATTCCATACAAAGGTGCCACGCTGGAGCGGTTCTTGAAGAACTGCAGTCCATGTGAAGGACCCATGCTGGAGAAGTTCATGAAGGACTATATTGCATGGAACTGACCCCATGCTGGAGCAGGGGAAGACTATGAGGAGGAAGGAACAGCAGAGATGAAGTGTTACGGACTGACCACAACCCCTATTCCTCATCCCCCTGCAGCACGCAGGGGAAGGAGGTGTAAGAGTCGGAGTGAAGCTGAGCCTGGGAAGAACTAGGGGGATGGGGGGTAGGTGTTTTTAGTTTTGTTGTATTTCTCATTATCCTACTCTGTTATTAACTGAGAATAAATTAAATTAATTGCTCCAAAGTCAAGTGTGTTTTGCCCATGACTGTAACCAGTAAGTGATCTCCCTGTCCTTATCTCAACCCCTGAGCTCTTCCATCATATTTTCTTCCCCTGTGCTGTTGAGGAGAGGGGGTGATAGAGCAGCTTGGTGGACACCTAGAAGCCAGCCAAGTTCAACCCACCACAGTGCTGTTATACCAGTACAAAATTAGTACAAGTGGAAAAAAAAATATTTTGCATTTTTCTTTGAAAATCAAACATTTAAAGTTAGATATAGCTCAGTTTATTACAGAAACATTCTATGATTAGAGCTCCAGTGTTTTACAAGTTCTAAAACTCTGCTAACAAGGCACACACTCCAAAGCACCTTGGCATCACTGAGGTTGAATGTTTTTCTTCATTTTTCTTACATGTGCTTGATAAGGACACAGAAACAAATTCTTATTCTGAACAATCTGTAGAGGAGCCTGTACAGAATGATTATGTCCTCAAGTTAAAAATATACAGCTAAACATAAAGTAGATGCCATGAACCCATCTGTGTTATTGGGAGTGATGCAGCTCTGCAGAAGAGGCAAAGACTCATTACATCCCAGGCAGAACTGCGCAGGGGAGCAGAGGTCTGCGGCTTAAGGAAGAGAATATTGCCAGGGAGGAAGAAAGGATTTTTTTTTTTTTCCCATTAAGTGCAGCAAATTCACTGATGAAGTTCAGCATTTTCATCATTTTTCTCCAAAGGCTACTAGCGTCATGGCTACTAAGAGCCTAATTTGTTGCTTCTGAAAGGAAAGCACTTGAACCACAGTTTTGATATGTTGTGAGTGACTGCAGCAGCCACTGAGCGCTGACTCCCACAGCAGCTGGGAATGATGACAGCACTGCAGGAGGTGCTTAAAACCAAATAGGGAAGGGGTTGTCATACCCTTGCCCTCAGATTTCTTTTTATTAAGTTTGGTTAGATTAGGCGCCATCCCACCTATTACACTGATTTAAAGTCATTCCCTTAATTTCTTCTGCACCTGACTTTAAACCTCATTTTTCCTATTTTCTATAGAAAGCCCATTTACACATTATAAATAAGTGAAGTCTGCTGATAGTTAAACACCTCTGAATGGAGAACTGAGATGCTGAAGTCCTTTGAAATGTAAATCCTGGGATGTTGTCAGTGAGGCTGATGCCCTAATTCCAATTATGTTTTGTAGCATCGTAGCTTTGCTAATACTCACCTGCTTCCATTTGTGAGGTCCCGCTCATGTCTGGTCAACTTCAAATACTTATTAATCAATCTTTCCTCTCTCTTTACCACAAGTTGGTATGTATGCCTTAGTATTTCTTACATGTTTGATGATAAATAATTGCCATTCATTTTAAAGTAATTCTAAGAGTTACATTTTATGGCCTGAAACAGCTGATAAGCATTCAGAAAATAGAAAGAAATATACCGTGTTCACAATATACCACACTCACACTGTATGAAGATTTCTCAGGGCTACTTTCAGACAAGACTTCCTGAGTAAAACCAGGGAAAGCCAGTGGGAGATATGCACTTCACACCCACTGTGTTCCTCTGAACATATTTTGAGAAAGCTAAATTCAGCCTTGATGAAAATGCCTGAAGGTCTGCCTACGTTAGTCTGTTAACACTTAAGGTGAATTTGTTTCAGTGTTTTGAAAACTAAGCAAACAAAAATCACCACCTTCTTGTTTAAAATAATACTGTAGTTTTTAGACAGCAACCTGAATGAAGGTGCAGCAAACCTCTATCACCCCAGGGGCTGGAAGAGATTACATTTCAGGGAAGCAGGCTTTTTCTCCAAACTTGTTTGCAGAAGAGGAAAAAGTGATCTCTGGTATTCTCCATAGGCACTGGTGCCTCCAAGCTCCTCTCCTCTTCCTCCTGACACATAAAAGGAACAGCCTCTCCACCCCACTGAACAGAGTGTGAAGATTGCAACAGGTTTTTCCATGAGACCTCCATTCACATTCTTCACTTCACAAAAATATGCAAGTACAAATAAAAAATTTCATGTGCGCCATCCAGATATATATCCAGGCAGGCATCTCAGTCTCAGTGATATATATCGATATACATTTGCACCAAATGCAAAACAACTTTTGCAGAAGAAAAATCACTGCCAAAAAAAGCACTGCA
This sequence comes from Pandion haliaetus, assembly GCA_013401275.1. NCBI lineage: Eukaryota > Metazoa > Chordata > Aves > Accipitriformes > Pandionidae > Pandion > Pandion haliaetus. The sequence continues at coordinate 95,044 of VYZV01013942.1, read as the reverse complement.
TTCCAGAAGTATCTATTTTCTAAGACCCACACAGACAAACATAGGGGGAATCAGTCCACAGATTTCCAAATAAAATGCAATACTCAGCTCTCAAAACTCTGACATCCTCACAGATATGCAGACTGCACTTCGCAAAGGAATATCACTATCTGTGGGTACATTACGCAACTACCTAGTTTTGCAAAAGTCAAAACTCAAGAGGAAAATTTTTATTCTTTTCCTGTTGCATCAGGATATAATGAAATGATGAGGCAATATGGTTGTTTTCTGCAGAGCGCTAGCTGTTTTCTCTTAAGGTTTAAGGAGTGTGGAATCTTTTTCTCTGATGCTGTGAAAGGCATAGGTGTTCACAAAGGAATGTGCACACTGGCAGGCCCTGCAGTTTTTATTGGGGTAGAGGGAGAAATGTAAGTATAGAAGGAATAATGAAGTATGCCTTACAGCTATGCACACCGTATCTCTTGTACAAAGTTCTCCTGCTGTTCGAATTAAAAGTGAGAAAGTAATCTTTTCTCTTCCTGACCATAATAAAATCTTTGTATACCAGAGAACAAACTATAGACAGAACATGTCACTCACAGACTTTTCCAGATGAAATGAAAGCACGTGATATGAAAATGTGGTCAGGGTTCACATTATTTAACATTTGCAAACAAGGTGGGTTTACTAGGATTCCAGTTACTACTAGGTCAGTTCACTGCATTCCTGAGAAGTCTAAGTAATTGGGTATAAATTGTAATACTCCACAAACCACAGTGAGACATCTGCCACATGATAGAAAGCATCCCAGCATAGGAAAACCATACTAATGTGGTATTTTCCAAAATAACTTTCTATTAAAACAGAAATACCACAGTGTAAATTTACTGCTGTCGTCGTTTCAGCCCAGCCGGTAACAAAGCACCACGAAGCCTCTCGCTCACCCCCCACCCCCGCCCCTGGCCACGTTGGGATGAGGAGAAAATCCAAAGGCAGGCTCGTGGGTCGAGACAAGGACTGGGAGGGATCACTCCCCACTTATGGTCACGGGCAAAAGACAGGCTCAACTTGGGGAAGAAACAAAAGCAATTTAATTTACTACAAATCAAATCAAAAACAAGGATATTAGGAAGGAAAACCAAACATCAGAACACCTCCCCCCACCCCTCNTCGTCCCCTGCTCCACCGTGGGGTCCCTCCCACGGGAGACAGTCCTTCACCAACTTCTCCAACGTGAGTCCTTCCCAAGGGCTGCAGTTCCTCACAAACTTCCCTGGCGCGGGTCCTTTCCGCGGGCTGCTCTCCAGTCTCACACTGCTTCAGCACGGTTTGTACCATGGAGTTACGGCCATCTTCGGGAGCCTGCCTTCCACCGTTCACCTCCCTGGGCTGCAGGAGGACAGCCTGCCATCTCACCACAGACTGCAGAGCCATCAGCCTCCTCAGGCACCCCCTCCTCCCCCTCCTTCTTCGCTGACCTTGGGATCTGCAGAGGGGTTCCTCTCACGTTCCAAGTCCCCCCACTCCCTGCAGGTTCCCCTTCTTAAACCTGTTCTCCCAGAGGCGCTACCACCGTCACTGACTGGGTCGGCCTGGGCCAGAGGTGGGTCCAACTTGGAGCCGGGGGAGTTTCCAGCAGTTTCTCACAGGAGCCACCCCTGCAGCCCCCTCCCCCACTACGGAAAAAAACACGCCACATAAACCCATGACAACTGCAAATAAAAGTTGTTACTTAAGGACGAAATTCCTTAACAATAATTGGATTTAAAGCTAAACTTGTGACTTTCAGTAGCTGAGCAGTCAAAGGTTTAATACATTTTGAATGAAAGCTTTAATACATACAGAATATAAACTTAAATTACTTATATTATTGCATGCCCTACCATACAATCTATACTTCCATCAGAAGAGTAATCATAGACCTCAAACTTGAACAATCCAACAATATCAACAAATACTCTTCCACAATAAAAATCTGAAGTTTTTATGGCAAGACCTATAGAGAATAAATGGAAAAATCTTTTTTTTTATTATTTTCTTTATGCCTCCTAGAGTTAAAAAGAAAGGTTAAGTCACATAAATGCAAGAATGAGACATAGGCATTGCTATTCCTGAATTTTTAAGGGTAAATTTCTCCAAAGTAACAATAATTAAGCAACACACCTGGAGGTAATCAAGTTATAGCCACTTATTAAACAGAGACTTACTAAATATGCATATGGTACTAGGCTTCCTTTCTTATGAGTCAAAAATAGACAGAGTTAAACAAAAAGTTTTGTTCACAAATATACTGAAAATTAAGCTTTCATAATTCTTAACTGACAGTTAACCACAGCAAATGAGAATTAGGGACCTGAAAAATCACAGGCATGGAGATTATGGGTAAGGGCACCCCAGAATTAACTTTGCCTTGTAATGTCTTGGCATACAAAGACTCAGGCTGCTGCTGAATGAAAAGTCTTTGTATTGTTAATTTGTAGGCTGTACCTGTGAAATATGTGATAACACTTCATTTACATCAAAAAATAATGGCATGGTGTGATAAATTACATTGTGAAAAAGATATGAAAAATATATGACTTTCAGGCAGCAGGATTACGTGTACCACAGAGTACTACTATACATGGCATGCTTAAGTGTATCAGCAGCTCCTCAAATCTGTTTGTGTGTTAATCGTGTTTGCTAAGTTAACTTTGTGTTTTCAACAGAAGTTCACTTTCCTAATCCACAGCCTTGTTGAAGGAGCTGAGGCCTACCCAACAGGTTTGATACTATGAGGTAGCCAACAGGTCAATGCAGACTTTCACAGATTAATTAAGGAATGACACTGGTTGTCTCCCTGTGAATCTAGTTTCAAACAAGGACACAAAAGCAAGCATATTATAACTGCTTGATGTAGACTCGCCTATGAGCCCACATCTGCCAGCCTGTAATCTGCTGCAGTTTGGCATGTCAGCCAACTCTTTCAGAAAGCCAGTTCATTTTATATTTTATTGCTTGAAAGTTATGGATCAATCGTACTGTAAAAAAATTAAGAGTATCCAGAATGTACTTGGAGAGAGATTTAAAGGTAATTTGTCTGGCTTGATTTTTGAGGCACTGGCAAAAGTAAATTAATATATTTAACTTGGTTTCATTGCCCAGAAATAACAGGATGTAGTAGCTCATTATTTGCAATGTATTTAAAGTTCATTGTAAGCGTAGCTATATTACTGCATGAAATCTAAGATATCATTATTTTTTTCACTATCTATAAATAATTGTTTTACTATGAGCCTAATTGCCAAACTAGGGTGGTTCAATTGCAGTGCTTAGTAGACCTTAAGTACTTATACTGGAAACATTAATATTTTAGCATCCCAACCACAGAAGTGCTCCTGGAATACCAAATTTATGCCTGCTACAGCTCCACTGGAGTCAGTGCATGAGATGGCTTCCTGCCAGGAATCCTACAGGACTGCTTCACAGATAAATCAGGCCTTAATGGTTCATGGCCACTGATCATGTCACTTTTACTATTCCACAAAACCAAACTGATGTTGATTTTTTTCATGGCATTTGAGGCAAGGTTCTCATGTTCTGACTGGCAAGCTCTAGCAGACTTCAGCAGGTGAAGCTGGTTTGTGTTCAGATCCCAAGACCATGAACTGGAACACCTGAATCCATTCAGTTTGCTGCCCTGCCGTGTAGATAGTCTCCTCTGGCAGAAAAGCAAGCTGGACAACTGTAGTGATAACACCTTAAATCAGCACACCTGTATCTGTTCAAGATCAATTGTCAGAGATTACATTACTGCCTTGAAAAAAATGTTGCTGAGACACAGTTGTCACAATGTTCATACAAGCAGATATGTGAGTTTATAGAGAATTAAGACTATGTCTTAAAAAATTATTTCATCTTTACATTGAGGCAGCAGCTCTTTCTTTCCTAGCTCTGGTTTTGTATCCATTGGATGTTTAAGAAATTATTGTTTTCTCTTTTATACAGGTATAGCACAGTAACAAAAGCAACTGCTTAGTTTGGGAACTGCATACTTTTTGGTAGATCTCCTTTCCTCTTGAGAACAGAGAATGTTGAGAACAGAGAACGGCATGGATCAGGGTGAAAGGTTTAGAAACCACACACACCCTTTGGACCTCTGAGGAGGACTGCCCGACCTCTTACTCAACTCAGCCTGCTGAAGAATGCTAAAAAAGCTCTGACTTGCAATGAACGAGGAGATCCGAAGGTCTGATGGAGAATTCCTACAGGATAGGCAACCTACAAAATGGGCTGCAAAACAGAGAGGAGATATTGTTGAGCAGGGAGGCAAAGACCAGAGGCTATTTTAAGGAGTATCTTAGTAGGAGCACTTGAGTAGGAACACTTGAGTTGCCATAGTTCAATAGCAACTATGTGGGAACATATGGGAACATACTGAGTTGTAAAGATGAGTCTGAAACCTTGATGATCCCAAGGAGAGATCCTGGACCTTATTTCACAGTCAAATCTATCCACAGTTCCTTACTTGTTGCACTGCATAATGTGTGAGATAGAAGCCCATACACTGAGGGGAAAGAGGAAGGCTGTTGTCTATTACCACAGCACAGAAGGATAGTAGAGAGTACTAAAATAATTACTTAATTGTTCCTCGGAAATCAGCTATGTGTAAGAAAGCAGAGTAAGGATGTCATTAAGAACCAACTGGTGATGAGACTGTGAACTGTCTCTTAAGTCAACAAGGCCAGTTACCAGACAGTTGCTTACTAAAATAACATTGCCATTTGGCCTGAAGAACTGCAGCAGATATTTTTCTTTAATTAAAACTTTAAAATATGCTTTTCACCAGAAGGTCATGTGGATGCATGGATTGCAGGGATTAGAAGAGTTCTATACATGATCGGATTTAGCCTATGGTTGTATTACGTACTTTGGGTCACTTCATTGTTCACAGTCCTCTTATGAGTTTTAATGGAGGTAAACTCTTTAATATCCTAAAAATACAAAATCCAAAATTGCCGTAACAATGATAGCCAGCTATGTTTCAAAGCAGTAAAGTTGTTCAGGTCTATTGCAGTGCTGCTCCATTATTTTGCTCAACAGCCCATTCTAGAAAAGGTAACCATGACCAAGTAGGTGGGATAACCAGGACTAGGCAAGTGGGACAGGGACGAGGGCAGTAACCAGTACCAGGGTAATGGAACCAGTATGATTTGTAAGGTATGGCTCTCTGTTTACTATTTTTACATATCTGTTCTATATGATTCAAAGCAGTTTAGAAATTTTACTGAAAACAAGCTTCATGTTTATATTGTTATAAGTATTACTATTATTATGTCATTTTTCAGCTAATAAAAGTGAAGCACAGAGATGTAAAGCTAACAATATAAAACTGACACACATGCATATTTAAGCATCGTTTAAGTAGTCTTTTCATTTATATTACCAAGTCTCCCACTGACTTTGGGAGCAACAAACACATCTCAAAGTCAGTGTTTATTTAGCTATCTACACCCAAGAATTTGGACCAAAAGTTATTTACCTAAGGTCACCTAGAAAATTCACAGCAGGGCAAAGAGTAAATCCATGTTTTCAAGTGCCAATCTTTTATATCATAGAATCATAAAGTGGTTTGGGTTCGAAGGGACCTTTAAAGGTCACCTAGTTCCAACCCCCCCCTGCCATGGGCAGAGACACATTCCACTAGACCAGGTTGCTCAAAGCCCCATCCAACCTGGCCTTGAACACTTCCAAGGAGGAGGCATCCACAACTCCTCTGGGCAACCTGTTCCAGTGCCTCACCACCCTCACAGTGATGAACTTCTTCCTTACATCTAATCTAAATCTACCCTCTCTCAGTTTAAAGCCATTACCCCTTGTCCTGTCACTACATGCCCTTGTAAAAAGTCCCTCTTGAGCTTTCTTGTAGGCCCCCTTTAGGTACTGGAAGGCTGCTGAAAGGTCTCCCCAGAGCCTTCTCTCCTCCAGACTGAACAAGCCCAACTCTCTCAGCCTGTCCCCATAGGAGAGGGGCTCCAGACCCCTGATCATCTTTGTGGCCCTCCTGTGGACTCGCTCCAACAGGTCCATGTCCTTCTTCTGTTGGGGACCCCAGAGCTGAACACAGCTCCAGGTGGGGTCTCATGAGAGTGGAGTAGAGGAGGAGAATCACCTCCCTTGACCTGACGGCTACACTTCTTTTGATGCAGCCCAGGATATGGTTGGCTTTCTGGGCTGCAAATGCACATTGCTGGGTCATGCTGAGCTTGTTGTCAACCAACATTTTCAAGTCCTTTTCCACAGGCCTGCTCTCAATCCACTCATCGCCCAGCCTGCCTTTGTGCTTGGGATTGCCCTGACTTAGGTGTAGGACCTTGCACTTGGCCTTTTTGAACTTCATGAAGTTTGCATGCGCCCACCTCTGAAGCCTGTCAAGGTCCTTCTGGACGGCATCCCTTCCCACACAGTGTGGTGTCATCAGCAAACTTGCTGAGAATGCACTCAGTCCGACTGTCCATGTTGCTGACAAAGATGTTAAACAGCGCCAGTCCCAATACCGACCCCTGAGGAACGCCACATGGTGCAGAGATTTTCTTAAGATTTGGAAGGCCAGCACATCAGTTTAACTCCCCCAGGCCCTGCTGTGACCCTGAACCTCTCATTACAGCATAAACTGATCAACAAAATAATCTGTCTTCCAAGACTTGGAAGAATCTGTAATATAGATAAAGACTTTATAAATACTACTGAACAGCAAATAATATTTTTTTTTTTAGAGGTCCTGGTCAAACATAGCTCCTACTAACCCCAGAGGAACGCCACTTGTCACTGGTCTCCATTTGGATATCGAGCTGTTGACTGCAACTCTTTGAATATAAGACAATCTAGTCTGCTGCAGCTTACAAGGTAAATATCTAGCTCTCACAAATGAAGTCACTGCATAGTCGGATTTCCACCCACACATAGAAATATATGCATATACATTTGCATTGTAGACACTTGTCTTTTTCTGCTTCTTTGTATTTACACACAGAAGTGGTGGACATAATAGGTTTTTGTTTCCTTTATTTATAGCCCTCAAGAACAGCCAAAGTCCAAAACTATCATGCTCATGCCCTATCAATCTTGTTGAAAGGTACAGAGTGTATGGTATATTTAAGAAAGCAATGAGGCAGCGTATTGACTGATTTGAGACTAGGTGTCTCAAGAGACTTACACCAGTCCTTTGGAAAGTAAAGATGGATGACTAACAGAAATGAGAAGACAAGTTGAACAACCTCCTGCCAGTTCACTGATTACAAAAGAGATAATTAAAATGTTTTTTGCCGTAGATTTGGCCTTGTAGGAATCAGCAGACCAAGTGCTAAATTGATCTCAAATCAATTGAGGAAAAAGACATTGTGAAGGATGGGGAAACAATTTGAAATGAACCTTCTCTCATAGACTGACAAAAATAAGGTAGTATCAGTAGTTTAGAGGACACCCAGGACTGGTCAGAACTGCTGGTCATGCTCAACAAATCCTGTGATACAAATAAATTGTTTCAGCTGTTTTAAGCAAACAATCTCATTTACAGCATGTCATTATTTTCACCAGAGTCTGGTTTTTTCTGTTAAATTCAGTGTAATTTGATACTTGGGCTTTTTCATAGTTGTATCTTTTCTTCCTTTTTTGTTAGCAACCTCTTCCTATCCAGTATCTCACCTTTTGACATAACAATAGAAGTAATCTTCTGTTTTGTCACAATCAATATTGTTCTTTCCTCTTGCAGAATTTTGAACACACTTAAACTTTCACACAGGTTCTGTGTCTCCTATGCCCAGAATACAACATGGACCTTGCATCAAACAGATTGCTTCCTTTGGCTTATCCACAAACTCTGTCCTGTTTAATTGTTATATCATATTCAAAGAGATAGTCGTATCTTCTCTGTGGTGGGTTAATCTTGGCTAAGAGCCTACCATCCACCCAGCTGCTCACTCATGCCCCCTCCTCAAAGGACAGGGGGACAAAATGGGATGACCCTCAGGGTCAAAATAAAGACAGGGAGACTGCTTATCAGCTACCAACACAGGCAAAACAGACTCAACTTGGGAAAAATTAATGTTATTTATTGTCAGTTAAAATAGATTTGGGTAGTGAGAAACGAAGATGAAATTAAAACAACACCTTCCACCACCCCTTTTTCCCAGGCTCAACTTTACTCCTTCACTCCTGTCTCCTCAATCTCCCCTACCTGAATGGCACAGGGGGATGGAGAATGGGGGATTGTGGGCAGTCCATAACAGCTCCTCTTTGCTGCGACATCCTCCTCATACTTTTCTCCTGCTCCAGCATGGGGTCCTCCATGGGGTGCAGTGTGGATATCTGCCTCACCATGGTCTTCCCCATGGGCTGCAGGGAAATCCCTGCTCCGGCGCCTGGAGCACCTCCTCCCCCTCCTTCTTCACTGACCTGGGGGTCTGCACAGATGTTTCTCTCTCATTTTTTCTCACCCCTCCTACCACCGTCCAGTGTTTTGCCCCTTCTTAAATGTGTTTTCCCAGAGGCATCAACAACTTGGCTCATGGGCTCGACTGTGTCCTGCAGCGGGGCTGTTGGAGCCAGATGCAAGCAGCTCTCCCCACAGAGGTCCCTGCAGCCCCTTACTGCCAGCATTGCCATGGACACCTGGTACAGTTATTCTGGGGAAGACCTAGACTGATTTGATGTAGCAACTGGGTACTAACTTTTTTTGTTCTTAATGAGTCATGCACCTGATTCTAGTGACTTAAAAAGTGTTTTGAAATATTTATTATGCTACAAAAATACCTATTACATCTCAAAATTACTACATCTTTGTTGAAGAGTATAAGCCAACATTTCCTATGATTCAGCTTTAAAATCCTGAATCTATATAGAGGTGTTTAGCTAATAGTTAACTCACTGTCACTGGCTTAGTAACCTGCCCGCTGAGACACTATGCGCTCTTCTTTCTGTTTAATCTTAAAAATAATATTTATGCATTTCCCTGCTTTGCCCTCCTAAGCTCTCCATTCTCATTACTCAGAAAAATTAGCGAAGGCATAAGTAAGAGCTAGAAAAATACATAGGTGAGGAGATGCTATTTAACCCAAAATACCACAATATATAATAACATAGCAAGTAACTGAAAAATAGTCATAATTTTCTTTGGTTACAAAGCACTATCAAACAGTATTATCATCTATAAAGATCTTATTTTAAGACCTTTTCTGTAAGAAAGTATATGCATCTGGAAGTAGCATTTCTCAGACAAAGCAATCAAAATCCATGTCACCAAACTTTGTATTCCATATTTTAGACATTTAAGGCTGCGAGAATTTTCTAGACTCTCATTACAGCCAATAGAGAATGAAAAAAAAAAAAAAAAAAAGCAGGATATGATCTCCTGCTACAATAGATGAATAAAATTAGCCAGGTGGTTTGTCTCTTTAAAGATGCGTATATCTTTCTTTTGAATATAAAGACTGTCTATACAACTAATTCAGACACAGATACTTAAATTTTAGATGTCTAAATGTTTCTGTTGTGCTTAGTTGTGTGAACCCCACTCTGTGACTCTTTCTCTAAAAACAATACCTTAGTTTCAGACTTCACGAACCATTTGTTAAAATTACAATTCAAGTGAAAGATAATAGGATTTCCTCTGCAAGGAAACAAGTGAACAATTTGTGATTAAATAACAAAAGAAGAAGTTAAAGGTGAAAAGGAGATGAAGATCTGATGTTTGACATTCAGATAAAGTCAGAGCATCAGTAATGTATAGTGTAGCTTCCTAATGGAAGTTAATTCATGTTAGTAGATCTTTGCCCTTAGTTTAAGAGTTACTACAGTTGAAATAAATGGGCCGTGCTAGTGCTCACTCTCTTAAAATTAGGCTGGTTCCTTGGATCACATATGAGTGATGAATTCCTAATATTGAACCTGAATACTCCCAGTTTCAAGAAATGCTTTTCACTGTTCATAGGCAAATCAAGTATAACCCACTTTCAGATTCTCAAATAATTTTAAGTGACTTGGGAATATTTATCATGAATCTTCCACCACATTTATTACAGAATAGTGTGTAATGTTACAAACAGTCTCTGAATGTGATCTAGGACTATTCAAACATGCCTTTCAGGAAAGGGAAATAACTTTTTATGTCAAGGGAAAGTCTTTCTGTTCTGTCCTTCACATAGCTATGTTCAGGGTAACAACATGCAAATACCCTCAGAATGGAACCGGTTGCTGTAAGTTAAACCAAAACTATTTTCTCATCGGTTTTAGCACTAGAAAAGTAGGATAGGAGACAGTAAACATTAAATCATCAGTATGATCAAAGTACTGTCTTTTTTTTCCCCCCAAAGAATTTCCTTTCAAGTAGAGTTACAACAATTCACTTTATAAGCAAAATTTTTGTCTAAATTTGTCCTCTGTATTGCTAAAACATCTTATAAAATTGTACTTTCACATAGATTAGCAATAAAAGTGTGACTTTCTGCAGGAGAACTGTAACTTTATGAATATCACAAACAAAAGGCTGTACCTCAAGCATCAACATTCAGATGTTTAGAAGCTTGTATAAAATTAAATTGTTAATGAATTTATAATTCAAGTTTGTAATAAATTGATATGAAAAGGGTAGAAAAGTTACATTTTTTTTAATCTCTCAAATTCATATTTGTAATATATTTAGTAACTTTCACTGTAAACACACATAGCTAAAATGGGGAAAAGCCCTGCAACGGCTGACTATCTACAGAGATCATCCAAAGCAGCTTGTTTCTTCCTTGGAGTATTTCAGTGCCTGAATTCTGCCATCGAACTGTCACTATGATGAGCTCAGAGCTGATGTCCAAAGGCAGCCGCGCACTCAGGCGCATCCCACTGAAGTCACTAACATACCGTGCATCCTCTAACACTGTGTAAGCTCACATGCCCATACAATCAGAGCCTACCCATTTATCTGGCTCTCATTATTGCTACATCTGAGAGCGTAACAGTCTTTCATGTATCAACGTTCATTTTATGAGCTCAGACAACACTGTTACCTCATTTTAGAGATGAGGAACAGGCAGATAAATACAAAAGTAGAGCTCAATTCAAACACGTAACTTCCTGGACCATACCTACTTCAGAGCAGATTTCACAGATATCTTTCTGTTTTGCCTTTGGCTTCTTGCTGACATAAAGATGGAGACGCTATGAGAAGAATCACTACAGGATGATTGCAAGCAAGAAACATTCCTGCTATGAATCCTGTTATGAAATGTTTTATAAACATCATGCAGGTCACTAAATTGCAAAAATTACTCATATGTTTAGGGCATAATGTACAAATATTTTCAGTAAAAGATGGAAGCATAATTTTATGTTTAGAATTATATTGGAGAGGATATTAGGTTATATATTCAGCAAAATATCACATTGCAAGAACAGGAATGAAATGATACGGTATTGATAGGTCTTTTCCAATTCCATGTGACTCATTTACTATCCAATTTTGCTGTCAGCGTCTCATTTCTTTTCCTTTTTTTCCCATATTCCTGTCTCTCTCTTTTCTATGACTATTTCTTAGTAACTTCAGTTACTTCTTCCTCCCCCACCATTCAATTTGATCATAAGACCACTGCAGTGTAGCTGTATTCCTCCATTCCAAACGTGGCTTATAAAAAAATTTCAGTGCTTGTAATAAATGAAGAGCAAATATTACTGACTTTGAAACAAGTGTCACTGGCACAAAAAGTAAGAACACTGAAACTCCGCAGATCCTATTAACAGCTTGCAAATAATATGAAATAATTCCAATGTGGACACATTACATTGTGCTATCCACAGAGAAATCCTGTGTTGAAAGGAGGAGAAAAACAAAGCAGTTGTTCTGATGCAAATCAAAGGTACAGAGTACCGAGAAATAAACTACAAATTGGGAAGTAGCCAGTGTAAGTTTCTAGCTGTCTGATGGATCTTTATAAATTTTGTTCACAATATAATTTAAAAACAAATGATAAAACACTGAAAGGAGTAAACAACTTAGTAAAAGGTGAAAAGATTATTCTGCTAAGCTTTACTGAAATCACATCTAAGCTTGGTTCTTTTGTAATAAAACTAGCTATAGCTACAGTCTCCCTGTCTGAGAAGCAAAACAGAATAGTTAATAAAGTCAAAAGGAAAATTCATTAGAGTACTGGTGATGGTAGTGTCAGCATTAATATATGATTCAAAAGGTTGTCCTGACAACTGTGCAGCAGCATAAAGACAATTATTTGTCCATATCAGAAGAACAACTCAAACGTTCATGCTTCATTCCTTCTATATCCCCCCAAAAAGATACTTAAGCACCCATTTAGCTTTGATTACATCCTTTAAATTCATACATTAAGGAGAAAGGGAAAATACATAATAGCTTGACCACTACTGGATTTCTTGCATAAAGCCCAGAGTTTTCAGCTAAACTCAAGCTTCCTTTGGTTTTAGAAAGATAACTGATGTTGATCTGAAGATTACAAGTGACAGAGTACTCCCTCATCCCTAGGTTTTTCAATGATTAATTGTCCTTACTCCTTTCAAGTCAGGATTTTTCTGTACCTAGCTTCCAGCTGTGGGATTTTTGTTACACTTCTAGTTTACAGATTAAAGAGCCTACCACTGACAGAAATCATTTTTTTTCCCCCACATATGTATTTATAGGTTATCAAGACACATTTTAACTTTTCCTTTAACAATTTAAAGAGGCAAAAGTATAATTTCATGTAAATCAGATGCTTAAACACTTTCTTTAACAATGATGCTTTCCTAGAATGACTGCTGAATTTTGCAAAAGGAGTATAAACAGTGAATCAACCATTACGAACACAATTTTCCACACTAATCATTGCATTATGAACATGGAAAGAGAAACTTGGCACCTGTCAGACACACAATCACACGTTTCCCTGGGATCTAGGCTGTTAAATGTTGTAATAGATAATCCTTTTTTTTTTTCCCCTCCAGGTAATTTAAAAGGGAATCCTTAATATTTTCAGGGAAATCAAGAAGAAGGAAGAAGTCATTCCATAACATGGTGCAGAAAATATGTTTTTTTCAGGAAGAGCAAAAGTTTTGAGACCAATTTATAGGTAGTTACTACAGCCTATACTGTAGTTAAGAAACCTAACAGTAATATGGCTGCTTATTCTGAGAGTTGTACATACACTCCAGGTGAACACAGCTTCATCCCCAGAAGAACTTTAAAAGTACAAAGCACAGGATGTACTACAGGCTTAACATTTTATCTACATCTAGCAAAGACTATCAACTCCTGACTGACCAGGCCCCTCAAGGAGGCCATGAGGCACTGCCTGACCTTTTAGCAGCATTATAGCAGAAGGCATCCATCATCTGTATGTTACAAAGGATAGCATCAGGACAGAAAGACAGCAAGCTGTGGCGTGAGATGAGGAAAAGGTATTTTGCTACTTTTCTTTTACAGAATTGTACTGTTTTGGGCTGGGATGGAGTTCATTTTCTTCATAGCAACTTGTATAATGTTATGTATTGGATTTGTGATGAAAATAGCGTTGATAACACAGGTAAGTTTTGGTTACTGCTGGGGGGGGGTGCAGAAGAAGTTGGGAAGGGACACAGCTGGGACAGCTGACCCCAACTGACCCAAGGAATATTCCAGACCACATGACGTCTTGCTCAGCATATAAAGCTGGGGGAAGAAGGAAGGGAGGATGTTCGGAGTGATGGCATTTGTCTTCCCAAGTAACCATTATGCATGATAGAGCCCTGCTTTTCCTGGAGATGGCTGAACACCTGCCTGCCGGTGGGAAGTGGTGAATGAATTCCTTGTTTTGCTTTGCGTGTGTGCACAGCTTTTACTTTACTTATTAAATTGTTTTTATCTCAGCCCACAAGTTTTCTCACTTTTGCCCTTCCAATTCTCTCCCCCATCCCACTGGAGGACTGTGAGCAAGTGGCTGTGTGGGAGTTAGTTGCCTATTGGTGTTAAATTGCATTAAGCCTTATTGGGGTTTTCTAGGAATACCTAAGCAAAAGTATTCACAATGCTATTTGCTTTCATTAAAATTAAAGTAATATTCAGGTCTATTTTGGGGTCAGGATAAAATACTGCATTCCTATTCTTTCCTGTGTAACAAAGGCTGCTGTTACTCTTTATCTGGTATTACAGAAAACAGAGAAGTAATACTGAAGTATCATATGATTCCATTGGATTGAAATCCCAATGTATTGTTGATTAGAATTATTAGTAAAGTATTAGAATATATATGTATATACATTTTAAAACTCTTATTTAAAGTATTATTTATAATTCTGTTTCATTATTTCAATTAAAAATGGAAAAACTAAGTTAAAATAGCTGTATAGATACAGTCACAAGAAGCTTACTGAGTCACAACTTCTGAATAAACAAAGCTGATGAAATCCACCAGGACACTTCCTGTTAGATGTATTCTGCTAACACTCTAGCCTCAACTGACCTTATTCATGGATGCAAAGTCCAGGAAAGTGGTGGTGAGAAGGTCTGTCTTGAAAAGAAAGAGAACTGCAGTCTGACTTTTTCACTTTATACCTCAGTAATATGAAAACACATTTCAGCTTGAAGTAACTATGTAACATCTGTATAGAGTGTTTGTGGTTGAACTTGATATAAAAAATTCATGCATATTCTTGAGGGTAAAAAATGAAGCCCTAAGATTTATTAAATTATTTACAGATGTACGAAAGATGTGTAGACCTTCTCAAAGAGCAGAAGTAGTAGTATGCTGAATTAAAGAAATGATCCATCTAACCTAGTATTCTAACTCCAGCACATAACAGTGTTGGTAATTTCACAGGAAAATCCATAACTAAATTTTCTTTATTAAGCAATTACTGAATTCTTGAGAAAGCTACCCATGACAGAACTTTCTTTATCTATACCAGGTGTACAAGTGGTACACATAATAAGGTTAAGTAAGACTTCAGTTTATTGTGGCACAGAGCAGTGACTTTCTGCTGCTTCTGCCACTAATATACCAGTTAAGCTTAGTGCTGAATGCTCTACTCAGTTTGTTAGCAGGCTATTTGCTGTTCTTATTTATGTTTGCCAATAAATTCTTAAATCTTACCTTAACTTCCCTGTCACAAAAATATTATGAGGGAAAAGTTAAAAATTCAAAATTCAAAAAGAAAGTCTTTTGAACTTGTTCCCTTCATGATTTCTTCCATTTATTTCAAAAATACAGTTAAACAGGCTGATCATGACTACATGCATCAGCTTTCAAAAATAGCTATCAAAAATACAGCAAAGAAACTTGCACAACCAACAACATAAAGGCAAGAATCATATACAAATGGCACAGTTTCTTTATTTGAGTGCCTGTTTGAACACAAGATAGGAGAAATGTCATGCAATTTAATCACCTATTTCATCCTATGAAGTATGAAAGATAAATGCCAGTTACTGGGAACACTAATCTCAGCAAGGACAAAGTCATGTTTCTCTTCTCTGCTCTTACCCATCCTACCATCCTTCGTCTATCTTGTCACCTCCTGGAGGCATCCTAAGTGTTGAATGCACAAAAGAACTTCCCATGATTTGTCCTACAATGCCCTGAAACCCACTATATTCTTCTTTTCATGCTGTTCCAGCCTGTATAACAACCCATTTTACTGTTTGCTCCACATACGCAAACATTGTTTTGAGATCCAATGGCTGAGAAGATTGCTTTGTCACTGTTAATCTGAGCTAAGGATATGTTAGCCTATAAGACACCTGATTATACAACATTCATGTAGAACAGCAATTTGATAGCCCATCTGTGTAGACAGTTAATTGCACCTACACAGAATGTGTTAAGAGTGTTGGTACATTACCATTATTATCCTAATATACCATCTATTAATAGGAAGTGGAGTGCACAATCAAGAACACAGCATGCAAAACATATATTTATTCTAACTGTGAGTCACAGTGCTGAAAAAAAGCAAATACCAACAACAACAAAAAGCAATTCACAAGATGCATGTAAACCCTGGAGCTTATCTTTCCAAAAGGAAGTTATTTCTTATTTCTGTTTTAATAGGAAGATATGCTACTCTACCATATGCTAATAATGATTTTATATATTGCATTTGGCTAGAAAAAGAGCATTTGTATGGCTTTCATTCTAACTTATGTACTTTTTGAAATGAAAATTTTAATAGCTTTGCCTCAGTGGGGCAATGCAGTCTACTGAAAATAGATTCAGTGATAACGCATAGAATCTAAAGATTTTTCTGAAAACCAGTAGGAGGTAATCCAGTCTGCCTGACTTAGGTGTTTCTCTCTATTTGGTATCTACTTCTAGACCAAGTTCAACATCTACTGCTTTCATCTGTGAATAGCCTGAGTCCCAGTTGCAGACAATGGTAGTAGCATTCCTGCTAGAAAAACAGCCTAACTACTGTGACCGTGCAGTGGAAACAATGGTGTACTCGAGTAACTGGATCAGCAGATAAACAACAGGCCACTGAGCAGGACTTCTTTGGCCATCAAAGGACTAATGAAGCTCCACAAAAGACACCTGTAGTATTGCACATGTGGAAACATCCAGTTACATGTTCATCAGAATATATGACATTAATTGAAAACACAGGTAATTTTGTAATTTGAAGGTACTTAGCATATGGTAAAGTAACAGCCCTTAAAGGCGTGCCATAAAGATGTGACAGAAGATAATAACCAAGAAAAAAATGCTAACCAGGCAGATTAGATATTTCTTGGATTTGGACTGGTCTTATAGTAACTACTTGCCATGTACATCCAATAAAGGGACACCCATTACATGGTTAAATTCACACACATTTCTGACTTCTTTCAGTGCAGCAGCACAGTTCAAAGCTTCTGCTCTTTGAAGAGAAATTGGAGAAATATATCCATATTACTGTCTGAACATAAAAACATGAGATCAACAGACATGATGAAACAACTGCAAAATTTCACACAGATGATGACAGTGAAGAAACTACTGTGTCCGATCTGGCAGCCAGAAGTTCAGTGTGTTGCTTATTACACACCAGCTTTTTTTTTTTTTTTTCTTTTCCCCTGGCACTTAGCGTATAGCCTGACAAGTCCATAAACTGTTATATGGAATGGGAAAACTGGCAGCCTATTTTCTACACAGAGATCCAGGCATGGTCATTTTTTATCTAGCTATTATCTAATGGAAAGGAACTCTCAAATTCCCTGGACTAGACTTGTCTGCACCAAAATCTGTGGAATGCCATGCAGAAAAAGTGTTTAACCTATAAAATGCTCTACATGATTGTGTCCAAACACATTTAGCTTGGGTTATTGTTAGGTGATAGATTGAGAAAGATTCTCTTAAATTTAACTCCTAGGAAAATAATCTGTATATTGATATCCCCAGCATTGTTTTCATTATCAGCTCTGCCATGAGCACTCTTTTTGCAAAACAATTTTTGAACTATGCCATAGAACAAATCAAAGTCTACCTCGATGCTGTTTAAGTTATTTCTAACTAAGAAAACCCTTATATTATGACTCACATATATTTTTAGAGCTTTAAGACTTAATAATGTCGTCTCACATTTCAGTACAGTGCTTATCTTGGATGTTTAGTTATGAAAAGCTGATGTGTAATGCATAATCAAGGCCTTGCAAGTGAATAATGTGACAAAGGTCCATGAATATAATTAACCTGCTTGAAAAAGGCAGCGAAATTAGGAATAGACATATATAAAACATGACTCCAGTCATTTAGTCACAGATTTTACAGGGAAGATGAATATTTTAAAACAACATTTTTATCTTGATGTTGACAGTAGACGAAATTAAGCAGGTGATTCATTTTTACCTCATACATGTTTCTGTTATAACATCTATAAAATGTATGCACTCTTGAACTGCTATATAAATCTCATTCTTATAGCTCACACGTAGTAACACTTGTTTCAGATTTTTACAACTACCTTCAGATAAGAGAACTATCGTCACAGCACCTATGACGTACATTTCACAATCTATTCATGGCATTTCATAATCAACAATATCTGGGTGGTTTCTATTATTTTTCATATAAAAGTCATCATCGGCATTGATTACCTTACCCTTTATTTCCAGTAGTGTAGGACTATCATTCTTTTGAAGTACAGCCTAATAATTACATTCTACAAGTTGAGGTATGCATTCTCAATGCACTTTATATGATGTGTCTTCTACACTGAGCCTGAGCAAAAAAATAAAAAAGACCATGGAAAAATACCTGTGCTACTCTCCAACAAAAGTAGAAAGCATGTATTTTTTATGTTCTCAAAACTACATTTTTAAATGTTTTAATGGTTAACAATATTTAGTTAAAAATTAGGATATGCCACAATTAATGTTGCTGTTAGCAGTCCTAATTCAGCCAATTTATGTACACACATTATTTCGGCACAGACTTCCATACA